>CM070826.1:31702312-31911637 GCA_036326025.1 Chrosomus eos | reverse complement strand
TAGCTAAATGTTGCGACACCCTATAGAACCTACCCGAGAGTCTTGGCTATTTTTGATATAATCAAAAGTGTATTATTAACATGATATCAATATATTTCAAATAAAAAAATCACAGTCAATACTAGTTTAGAGTCAATGACAAATTTATTGAAGAAAAAACTAATTTATAAGGAATGATAAATGTAACATATTTTCCCATTTAATTACAGGCCCTAATTCCATGCTCTGTGTAAATTTTGCTGTTTAATATTGAGTAGAAGCTAACCATAATATGACGGAAAGGGATTTTACCGTGTTTCCTGACAGATGACAGACATCTTTTTCGTAAACTTCAGCAGAGAAGTATGATTGACAGAAGAAGGATGTCACCTGTATTAGGTCACTCTTGTCAGCGAGCAATTTCTGCTTGTTTGAAAAAGTTCACCTCATCTCATTGTGACAGTAAGCCATTCCCATCAGAGAGATGTAGTGCATCTCTCTGGTGTGTGTGTGTGTGTTGAGACAGAAATGGGTCACATGTGAAGGACAGCATGTGTACAGTGACCTGAGAGAGATATTGACACCGTGCACTGGTGTGTGTGTTTTGTCTATGAAGCTGTGCACCATTTCCATTGTCACTTTGTCGGGTCCTCTAGGATGAAAGTGGTGATAAGGCATCGTTGGCACACTCCAAACACGAAGGTTGTTCCAGAGGTCATTATACTGAGTTCTAGAAGTTATCACAAGGTAGTATCACATGTATTTTGAAGGAGAAGGAGAAAAGTCCATCCAAGATACCATATGAAACCTGTGAAATCAATTATAAATATATAATTCATTCAATACCGGAAGCAAACTGGATTTATCTCGAACTGTCAGCGAAACTGTACTTACTCAAACAATGTAATAATCAATTAATAAATAAATGAATAAATAAATAAATAAATGAATGTATACCTGTATGATATTACGCTGTACCCACATTGGACCAGCAGTTTGGAAAATGGATGGATGGGTGATTCATCTGCGGGCGAGACGCAGTAATTCATTCGGTGCAACTCTCATAGTGCATTATGGGTATTGTTTTGCTGTTGCGTACATCGGTTGTACACTTGTAATTGCGGTGCATTATGGGATTCAATGAGTGCACACAATAATGTTTACTATGGTTTCGGACACCACTAAATGGCTGTTCCCTCAAATAGTGCCCTATTTAGGGGAATAGTGAGAGATTTTGAACACAGCCTAGGTCTTGTTCAATAACATTTCCCAAGTAAAGTTTGGTAAATTACCTCTCATTTCTGGTTAGTGAGACTTGTTATTTTTTTGCTGCCACATGTTGTTTTGTAGAATAGGGAAAAAGTGGAAATGTCAAGTATAAATACCTGTGGAGTGTTGTGTGCGTCATCTGTGAAGTTAATTCTCTTCATGTGATTCTCTTGCAATTGTTTCTGTCATTTCTTTACCACATTCCTTTCAATGGAGTTTGCTCCCTCTCTTGCTCATAGCTCGAGAGGATCTGTATGTGTGAAGTGTGTCAATATCTGTAGGAGTGTTTATCTGTTTGACCTTTGTCCTGCAACAAACACACATATTTGCATATATATAATACTAGCATGTGAGAACAGACGTACTATTCTTTATCCTATAAGCGTAGGCTTCTTTGGCGTCAGTGGATATTTCTATTATTTGTATAAAGATAGAGAAAAACCTAGATAAGTGATATATCCATATGCTGATTTGGCAAGCAGAAGACAGCAATCAACATTGCCTTTTTTAATGCTTGTGAAATGTAATAGTGCAGATGTAGTACAGTGATGTAATGAGGGCTTTTCACAGTAATCAATCATTTTCCATGAAGTGGATGTGTACTTGGCCATGTGCATGAAGCAAAGGTTCTGTTTGCTTTTTACTTAACCTTATTTCTATTGTAGCTGTCGCAGATAAGATAATTTTCTTGCTGAATAATTATCATCGTTTGAAAGATTTTGTTTGTTTGTTTTATAAATATTGTTTAATTTTTATTTGGGAATTGTATTTGATTTGCATTATAGTTTTGCAATAGTGACACCTACTGGAGAAAATAAGTGATGTAAGACGTACTGGTCATGTGATTTGATTATTTGCGTGAACTCAGAGAAGAAACTGAGAGACATGAGGTGTCGCACACGAATTGAGAGGTGTAAAATTGAGAAGAGTTTTTGATCAGAAAATGTCTACTAATGTCTCCTGAATCCTGATTGAAAGGCACACGGTATGTTTGCATATATCTTGGTTATTGTTTATGTGTATTGATTTGAATTTAATAAGCTTTATATCGAACAACGTCATGGCAAAATCACTTCATCACAAATTTGATTGTAAATTTGGTTTATTTTCAGTTTTTTCACGGTGTCCATTTGATGTTTGTGATGTTGATTGTCCTGATTCTTAAGAAGAAGAAATTAAATATAGAAGACATCGAAGGCATCAGTTGAAGCGTGGTTTTTTCTGGTCTGGAAAAAACATTCAGGAGCCGTTATAGTGAAAAAACGTGCATTTACCCTGCCTGGAAGAGTGCAAGAGTTCATCGTGGAAAAGGAAAGATCGCCAGACCTCGATGGGAAGCGCCTACTCCAGTCGACCACAGTAGAGCACTACAGCCATTGGTGAAAGCGAAGACGTCGCCATTCAACAGAGCAACGCGATTTCGTCGCATTGAAACACTATTGCGTTTCGCGTGACTGCATTCCTTGCCGTGCTGAAGTGTAACGCAAGAAGATATTGCTGCAGTGACGACGGACAGCCACAAGGCGGCAACGTTGCGATGTTTTCGGACAATCTAGTTGTCAATAAGAGTTGCTACCTTTGGATTTGCAGGTCAGACTGTATCTTTTCAACTTGAAATTTCATTTTTTGGTTGCCTTAACATTTATTCTAGTTGAAATTGTGCAAATGATTGAAACAAATATTTGCATTTGATAATTTTCTAAACTGATAGAAGTGTGTAACTTGTTTAATAATTGACATTGTGCAATTTCCACATGGTATTATAGCTTGTTATCAGTGTTTAAAGCTTATTAATAGTGTGGTTTACAGCAAGTTACAGACATGGATCAAAATAGATCAGACATTTGTGTCTTAGACCAAGTGGTTCAAGCTCTTGAAGAAGAAAAGGCACAATTAGAAGGGAAATTAGAAACGGAAATTGATGCCTCTGATAGAGAAAAATATGAAGAACGCTTAGCTGAAATTAATGCAGATCTGGAAGTTAATAAGACGAGATTACAGGAATCATCATCACAATTTGAGCAAGAAGTTAGGCGATCAGAAAGAGAAAGGCGTCCAACAGAAAAAATGCTTGAGTTTAGACGTGACGAGTTGGCAAAAAGAGAACGGAAGTTTATGTTCACATACTTAAACTTTAAAGCTGAAGCTCAATTTATCAGATCTAAATTGAAAGAAGAGTGCTCTAAAACCGAGTTAGATGATATGATGGTGACGGCAGAGAAACGCGAAGCAGAGTTAAAACAAATATATGAGAGTATTCGTGCACTGAACGTCCCATCTCAAGATATAAGAAGGAGAATGGATAGCTGCACTTCAGTTACTAGTGAAATAACTGCACTACTGAAAGGACGTTGCGCAGAAGTTGGCACAAAGGAGTTTGATGCTGAAGCTGTAAAAGAAACACTCCTTCAGTTACTGCAAAGAGATGACGCCAGGTCAGTTTATGGATCAACTGTGTCGAGAGCTGAAAGAGATAGTCAGCAGGGAAGTCATGTGTCAGCAAAAAGGGCAGAAGCAGCGGCACGCTTAGCTGCGAAATGTGCTGAACTAAAGAGAGAAAAAGAAATCTCAGCTCAAAGAAAAGAGGTACTAGCCCAACAAGAGAGGTTAAAAATGCTGGAGGAGCAAAGGGATCTTGAAGTAATGGAAGCTGAGTACATTGTGTATGCAGAAGAGGAATCAAGATTGAACGCTGAAATAGGAGATGCTAAAGAAAGAAGCACTATGCCTCCAAGTCAGCTTCCACTGCACCACAAAAACTCTTCATGCATCAAGGTTTCCCAAGAAACTTTAGCTCAACCTTGCTCTGAAAATGAGCTAGAGAAAAGAGTAGATGAGGTCTTGTTAGTGAAAGCACTAAAAGAATCCCTGGCAATGACTAAACTTCCAGCTCCAGAGCCATTCACGTTTACAGGTGACCCACTCAAGTTCACTGAATGGTGCACCTGCTTTAAAGCTTTGATCGAAACAAACTGTTCAAGCCCAGGACATCGGTTGTTCTATCTGAAGAGGTATATAAGTGGAGATGCGCTTAGTGTACTAGAGGGAACATTTTATAGGAGTGATGAGGATGCATACACACAAGCTTGGGATGCCCTGAACAAACGTTATGGACACCCCTTTGTAGTTCAAAGAGCGTTTAGAACAAAGCTAAATAACTGGCCAAAACTTGGACCCAAAGAATCACTGAAATTAAGGGAGTTTAGTGATTTCCTCATCTCTTGCAAAAATGCAATGCCTCATGTACATGGTTTGAGGGTTTTGGACGATTGTGAAGAAAACCAGAAATTGCTTCAGAAACTTCCTGACTGCATAACAACTCGCTGGAATAGGTATGTCACTAAAGCATTAGATGAAGAGAAGCCATACCCAAGCTTCACTGAGTTTTCAGACTTTGTGGCAGAGGAGGCACGTATTGCATGTAATCCTGTTTCCTCTCTACTTGCTTTAAAACATGCAGAAGAAAAGTCTGGCAAGGAGCAGAAACGTCTCAAGGCCAGTGCTCTGACACAAAATGTTAAACCCATTGCAAGGAGTGCATTGGAAAGGGAGAAAGGCTTCAAACTAAACCCTTCTGTCACTCAGGATAAGAGACAAATAGAATGTGTCTGCTGTCAGCAAAATCATTTTATATACAAATGTGAAAGGTTTGCGGCAATGCCTCTTGAGGAGAAGAAAAGGTTTGTCATCAACAACAAGATGTGCTTTGGTTGTCTCAGAGTCGGCCATGTCTCTAAAAACTGTAGAAAGCGAGCTACTTGCAACATCTGCAGGCAGAGTCACCCCTCTCCACTTCATGAAGATCGCTCTCAAGTAGGAAAGCCAGAAGCTTCACCTGATGAAAGGGCTTCCACTAGCTTATGCAGTGTGGAGATGGATAATGGTAATCACACTTCGATGATTGTTCCAGTATGGCTCTCTTGTGCTACAAAGGACAGCAAAGAAATTTTAGCCTACGCATTGCTGGACACGCAGAGCAGTAATACATTTATCAATCAAGACATCTGTGATAAACTACAAGCAAACACAGAACCCGTGAAATTAAAGCTGTCCACAATGACTGATAGAGCTTCAATAGAGAATTGTCAGAGAGCAGTTGGACTAAGAGTGAGAGGTTATAGTCTCCAAGAGTACATCGAGTTGCCACCCGTATACACTCGAGAATACATTCCCTTGGAACGAGATAGCATTCCTACTTGTAAAAAGGCTCAGAAATGGATGCATCTGCTCAGCGTTGCAGACAAGATGCCAGATTTGTTGAATTGTCCTGTAGGGCTTCTAATTGGCTTTGATTGTCCAAGGGCTCTGAAGCCAACCCAAGTGATATCAGGGAAGGATCACGAACCATACGCAGTCAAAACGGACTTAGGCTGGAGTATAGTGGGATCCATAACACCGCATACTTGCTCTAGAAATGTAGCGGGGTTCTGTCATCGCATTTCTGTGAAGGAACTCCCAGCAATCACACCTGCTGCGGTAATCAGGACGTTAGAAGCAGATTTTCGGGATACAGACTCAAGAGAAAAGACAATATCTCAGGAGGACATTCAATTTCTTCAACAGTTGGATGAAATGACTCAACACAACAAAGAAGGACATGTGGAAATGCCCTTACCTTTCAGAGAGCGTCCTCAATTACCGAACAATAAGCAGCTTGCTACGGTTCGTTTGAAACATTTGAAAAGAAAACTGGAGAGAAATCCCGAGTACAGAGAAGACTATGTGAGATTTATGGATGGTGTCTTTAGAGATGGTGATGCTGAAGAAGCAGATGTCACACCAAAAGAAGGCAATGCATGGTACATTCCGCACCATGGGGTATACCATCCCCGGAAGCCAGAAAAAATAAGAGTGGTATTTGACTGCTCAGCCAAATTTCAAGGTACATCTCTAAATGACCACTTATTCACAGGTCCAGACTTAACAAATGCTCTAACTGGAGTTTTGTGCAGATTTCGTGAGCATCAGATTGCGATTGCTTGTGATGTGGAGAAGATGTCACCGCTTCCACGGTCAGTCCAGATGATCGTGATTTCCTGAGATTCCTATGGTGGGAAGAAGGGAACACTGAAAGGGAACCCAAGGAATACCGCATGCGAGTGCATATTTTTGGAGCTGCATCCTCTCCGGGTTGTGCGAACTACGGCATGAAATATCTTGCCAGCAAATATGAAAAAGACTACCCACTGGCAGCGAGCTTCATTCGCAAAAATTTCTATGTGGATGATGGACTTGTCAGCGTTGATTCCATCGAGAAGGCCAATAAGTTGGTTAGTGAAGCGCAAGAAACCTTGGCTAAGGGAAAACTGCGTTTGCACAAGTTTGTGTCCAATAGCAGAGAAGTCTTGAGTGCAATTCCAGAGAGCGAACGTGCCAGTGCAATGAAGGATGTAGATCTAAACTACAATGAGCTTCCAATGCAGAGTGTACTGGGAGTAAAGTGGAACATAGAGACTGATACATTCTCTTTCAAAGTTGACCTTAATGAAAAGGCTGCCACTCGGCGAGGAATTCTGTCAGTTGTCGCAAGTGTGTATGACCCATTAGGTTTTCTCGCTCCCTATATCTTGAATGGGAAGAGAGTGCTCCAGGAGATGTGCAAACGAGGGGTAGGATGGGATGAACCTCTTCCCTCTGATCTGAAGCCAAAGTGGGATACATGGATCCATGACTTGGAGAATCTCCAAAGGGTTAAAATACCAAGATGCTTAATTCCTGGAAATATAGGTAGAATTCAGAAAATAGAGCTGCATCATTTTTCAGATGCTAGCTGTGAGGGTTATGGGCAGTGTTCATACATCAGGATTGTTGCTGATGAACAAGTACATTGTGCACTGGTCATGGGTAAGGCCAGAGTAGCCCCTACGAAGGTTTTCAGCATACCACGCCTTGAGCTGACCGCAGCCACAGTTTCTGCAGCAGTAAGTCATGTTCTTAAGGAAGAGCTTGATCTGAAGGTAAATGAGGAGTTTTTCTGGACTGATTCCCAGGTAGTGCTAGGGTATATCAAGAACGAAGCCCGGCGCTTTCATGTCTTTGTAGCTAATCGTGTACAGAAGATAAGAGACTCTACAGATCCAAGACAATGGTTCTATGTGGAAACAAGTCAAAATCCTGCAGACTGTGCGTCAAGGGGTCTCAAGGTGGCAGACCTGATAGACTCAAGTTGGTTGATAGGTCCCAAGTTCTTATGGGAACGGGAGATTAGCACTCATGAAAAATCCCCAGTGCTTCTTGTAGGTGACCCTGAGGTAAAGGTCCTGAAAACAGATGCCTGTGTAAGAGGTAGCTTTCTTGAAAGACTCTCAAGATTCTCAGATTGGAATACAGCTCTCCATACTATAGCTAGGATCAAAAGACTGGTAAACAAAGACAAGTCAGGGTCCATTAGTGTAGAGGAGAAACAGAAAGCAGCTCTTGTGCTCATTAAGGCAGCACAAAGAGAAGCCTTTGAAGAAGAACTGAAATTGCTTAGTCAAAACCCTGCTAAGCTGCCAAAGAGTAACAAGTTATACCAACTTGATCCCATCCTCCAGACTGAACTGCTTAGGGTTGGAGGACGATTAAGTAAGTCTAACGCAGCATTTGAGTTGAAACATCCAGTAATTCTTCCTAAGGAAGGAATTGTCACACAACTAATACTTGACCATTGTCACAAGAAAACTCAACATCAAGGCCGAGGTCAAACCTTGAATGAGCTCAGAGCCAATGGATATTGGATATTAGGTGCAAGCAATGTAGTGGCTAAGAACATCAAAAATTGTGTTACTTGCAGAAAGCTGCGTAGATCAGTCGAAGAACAACGTATGGCTGACCTTCCAGCTGACCGAGTGGAACCCTCACCTCCATTCTCGTATTCTGGTATCGACTGTTTCGGCCCCTTCTACACAAAACAAGGTCGGAAGGAATTCAAGAGGTATGGACTGTTGTTTACGTGCATGAGCTCCAGGGCTGTACATTTAGAGATGCTAGAAGATCTTTCCACCGATGCATTTCTGAATGCCTTGAGGTGTTTCATAGCAATCAGAGGAGCCGTGCGACAGATCAGATCCGACCAAGGCACGAATTTCGTGGGGGCTAAGAATGAGCTGGAGAAAGGTTTGAAGGATCTGGACCAAGAAAGGATCTCTACTTATCTTGCAAGCAAACAATGTGACTTCCTTATGAATGTTCCTGAGGCAAGCCACATGGGAGGTGTGTGGGAACGCCAAATAAGGACTGTTAGGAGTGTGATGAACGCTGTTCTGGCACAAGCTAAAGGAAGACTGGATGACACTTCATTAAGGACATTTTTCTACGAGGCAATGTCAATTGTAAATAGTCGTCCGCTTACCACTAACACAATAAATGACCCAAAGAGTGTTGAGCCTTTGACGCCTAATCATCTGCTCACGATGAAGACCTCAGTGCCTCTTCCTCCTCCTGGCAAATTTGTCCGTGAAGATTTGTACGCTAGGAAAAGATGGAGGAGAGTGCAGTACTTGTCGGAACAGTTTTGGAGCAGATGGCGCAAAGAATACCTGGCCAACATAAGCCTCAGACAGCAATGGCACACGCCTAGAAGAAATGTTCATGTTGGAGATGTAGTAATTCTCAAAGAGGACAATGTTCCCAGAAGTGAATGGAGGCTAGCTAGAGTCGTTGAGACAAGTGTAGACGATGATGGGTTAGTGCGAAAGGTTAAACTCCAGATGGGACAAAGTAAGTTAGGAAAAAAGGGTGAGCGATTGACACACATATCCCTTTTGGAGCGTCCAATCCAAAAATTAGTAGTAATAGTTGAAAACAACTCTTAAACTATGAGTGAAACCTCAAAATGGGATTAGACTAATTTTTGACATCTAAAATAGTTCAATTCAAATAAGGGTAAATAACACGGGTTGTGAAAGTGTTGAAAGATGAATGAAAGTTAGTAACAGCTTATAGGAAAATTCAAGGATTCATTTAATTTGATAAAAATATTACTGACATAAATCCTTGTAATTTTGGTGGCAGTGTAGCTGTCGCAGATAAGATAATTTTCTTGCTGAATAATTATCATCGTTTGAAAGATTTTGTTTGTTTGTTTTATAAATATTGTTTAATTTTTATTTGGGAATTGTATTTGATTTGCATTATAGTTTTGCAATAGTGACACCTACTGGAGAAAATAAGTGATGTAAGACGTACTGGTCATGTGATTTGATTATTTGCGTGAACTCAGAGAAGAAACTGAGAGACATGAGGTGTCGCACACGAATTGAGAGGTGTAAAATTGAGAAGAGTTTTTTGATCAGAAAATGTCTACTAATGTCTCCTGAATCCTGATTGAAAGGCACACGGTATGTTTGCATATATCTTGGTTATTGTTTATGTGTATTGATTTGAATTTAATAAGCTTTATATCGAACAACGTCATGGCAAAATCACTTCATCACAAATTTGATTGTAAATTTGGTTTATTTTCAGTTTTTTCACGGTGTCCATTTGATGTTTGTGATGTTGATTGTCCTGATTCTTAAGAAGAAGAAATTAAATATAGAAGACATCGAAGGCATCAGTTGAAGCGTGGTTTTTTCTGGTCTGGAAAAAACATTCAGGAGCCGTTATATCTATCAACCACATATAGAGCTGTGAGATATACAGTAGTTATTTTTTCATATTCTAATCTTGATACGGTTTAGCCTTTTGAAGGTAGTCTGTCTCAAAATGCATGCATTTTCTCTAAAATAACTTAAAATGGTGGTTTCATTTCAATGAGAGGAACAGCCATTGTAAGAAAGTAGATTCAAAATATTGTATTCAAGAAAAAAAATAGTCCTAATTAAAAAAACAGTCAAGAACTGTTTCCCACACTGTTGTTCACTAAATTATCTCAACGAACTATTACATTTATAACATTCATACTCACCAATATGACAATACATAGCCATGTGGAGCAATACAAGATTATAGATTCAATACAATAATAGATCGAGTCCATCAATACCCCAAAAGCTTCACAGTCCTATAATTAGTCCTGGGTCGACATTTCATTCAGTAAAATTAGGCAGTTTTGATTTATATGCTGTGTAATGTTGATGATGCTGATAATGTTGATTATTATACATATCTGCTAACATATACTATTGCTTGTTTCTGCTTCTTCTACGCCTGTGTTTGATCAGGAGATTCAGTAATCTTTCAGAATATAATAGCGTCCCCTACCGTATAACAGTGAAAACACAGGAAAGAGTTAAGAGCCAATCACACAGAACAACTAAGGGGCCATTCACGCGCTAGACGGACATGTTTGACCATTGCGCTCGCGTTTTTTTGTCTAGAGACACGTTTTTAAAAGTTGAACTTCTTTTAACCTGAGTGCCCGACGGTTGAAAATGTTGTAAGGATTTTAAACAGACCTGATATATACACCAATGGACCAATGCAAAATGTTCTATTGTAATCATTATGTTCACAGCTTGTAATAATTACTTCAATGAGCTCATTGTTTCTGCCTAAAATTAAAACAAAATGTTAGCTAACTGCGCGATTAGTATATATACATTTCTGAAATGCATTACTTCTGATTATTACCTCTGAAAACAGATCACTCTAAATTGTAATGTAGACACGTGTATTCTCTGTAAAGCTACTTTGAAATGTACAGAGCCCCTAAAGGGACATGGTGAATGAAAAAAAAATGCGATGGAGGAAAAATTCCCCCGAGAAACTTTGCATTCGCTCGCAAAGAGCTAAAAAGGTTTTGCGAGCGAACGCAAAGTTTCTCAGGGGAACGCAAAACATTTGTGAGAGAAGTGAAAACGCAAAAGCATTGACATCATTTTTCCTCCCATCTCATTTTTTTCCCCATCACCATGTTCTTTTAGGGGCTCCGTGAAAACAATATGTATTGTGAAAAGTGTTATACTGTCACGTTTTGATGTGTTTGAGTTCTGTTTTGTATCTTGGTTTCCCCTGTCTTTGTGGTTTTTGGTTTAGTCCTGTTAAGTTTTCCCGCTCCTCGTTAGTGTTCAGTTTTCTCACCTGTGTTCTGTTAATTATCTCATTTGGTTCAGTGTATTTAAGCCCTGTGTTTTCCCTGAGTGTTGGTCGATCGTCGTCCATGTGTGGTTGTGTTTCTGATTTCCTGGAGTTATTGTTCCTGTTTAAGTTTGGAAAGTTTTTCATTTTGTTTATTAAAACATTTATATTGAAGCTTTCGTGTCCTCGTCTTCAGCACCTGCACCCAACCCTGACAGAACGATCGACCATAACAAAAAGAAAAAAAAGGATGAACTACGAACTTTGTGTCCCACAAGATGGCCGGTCTCTGGAGGAATATGCGGAGATATATCTCCATCTTCTCCGGGACTTTAATTGGGACGAGGAGTCCCTTACGCACGAGTTTTGGAGTGGGATGGATGATACCCTCGCTCAGATACTGTTATTGGGAGATCTCCACCTCCCTTTAGTTAAGTTTATTGCCCGTGCGCTGTGGGTGTGTGGTTCCTCACTCACCGTGGGAGACATCCAGCCCGATCTCCACGGCCAGCCAGAGCAAGAGCCCATCACCTGCACGCCAACGCCTGAGCCCATCACCTGCACGCTCCCACCAGAGCCCATTGTCTGCCCACCAGAGCCTGCACACCGCATCAGCCCTGCCGCCAGATCGGTCCCTGGACTTCCCCGGCTGATATCCGGTATGACTGATCCCCCACTGATATCGGTGCGACTGGCCCAAAAGAAGGCGGCCGAGGCTGGGGTTCAAGTCAGCCACATCCAGCCAGAGCCTGAGCCCGTCGCCTGCCCGCCAGAGCCTGAGCCTGTCACCTGCCCGCCAGAGCCTGATCCCAGCCCCGAGTTTCCTGATATGCTGGTCCCGTCCAGCCCCGAGTTTCCTGATATGTTGGTCCCGTCCAGCCCCGAGTTTCATGATATGCTGGTCCCGTCCAGCCCCGAGTTTCCTGATATGCTGGTCCAATCCAGCACGGAGCCCATTGACCCAGCGCCAGAGCCAGAGCCCGTTGACCCAGAGCCAGAGCCCGTTGACCCAGCGCCAGAGCCAGAGCCCGTTGACCCAGAGCCAGAGCCCGTTGACCCAGAGCCAGAGCCCGTTGACCCAGAGCCAGAGCCCGTTGACCCAGAGCCAGAGCCCGTTGACCCAGAGCCAGAGCCCGTTGACCCAGAGCCAGAGCCAGAGCCAGAGCCCGTTGACCCAGAGCCAGAGCCAGAGCCAGAGCCCGTTGACCCAGCGCCAGAGCCAGAGCCCATTGACCCAGCGCCAGAGCCAGAGCCCGTTGACCCAGCGTCAGAGCCAGAGCCCGTTGACCCAGCGCCAGACCCAGAGCCCGTTGACCCAGACCCAGAGCCCGTTGACCCAGAACCCGTTGACCCAACGCCCGTTGATGTCAAGTCAGTTCCCGATCATGAGCCTGTCCTCCCCAAGAAAATTTTGGGGGGGCGCCATACGCCTTCGCCGGGCCGGCCAAAGATCCACGGAGGCCGGCCAAAGATCCACGGAGGCCCGAAAAAATAACACCGCCATGGCCACCCGAAAGGTCCTCACCGCCATGGCCACCCGAAGGGTCCTCACCGCCATGGCCACCCGAAGGGTCCTCACCGCCATGGCCACCCGAAGGGTCTGCACCGCCATGGCCACCTGAAGGGTCTGCACCGCCATGGCCACCTGAAGGGTCTGCACCGCCATGGCCACCTGAAGGGTCTGCACCGCCATGGCCACCTGAAGGGTCTGCACCGCCATGGCCACCTGAAGGGTCTGCACCGCCATGGCCACCTGAAGGGTCTTCACCGCCGGGGCCACCTGAAGAGCCTGCACCGCCTTGGACGCCCGAGGGTCCCACAGCTCCGCCCTGGACGCCCGAGGGTCTCACAGCTCCGCCCTGGACGCCCGAGGGTCTCACAGCTCCGCCCTGGACGCCCGAGAGTCTCACAGCACCGTCATGGCCACGCCCACAGCCTGCACCATCGTGGCCACGCCCACAGCCTGCACCGCCGTGGCCACACCCACAGCCTGCTCCGCCCTGGAGGCTTCCTGGACCTGCACCATGCCCTCGTCAGCCTCCAGGGCGCCCACCCTCCCACCCCTTTGGATGTTATACGGCGCGAGGACGCGCCTTCGGGGAGGGGGGAGGTACTGTCACGTTTTGATGTGTTTGAGTTCTGTTTTGTATCTTGGTTTCCCCTGTCTTTGTGGTTTTTGGTTTAGTCCTGTTAAGTTTTCCCGCTCCTCGTTAGTGTTCAGTTTTCTCACCTGTGTTCTGTTAATTATCTCATTTGGTTCAGTGTATTTAAGCCCTGTGTTTTCCCTGAGTGTTGGTCGATCGTCGTCCATGTGTGGTTGTGTTTCTGATTTCCTGGAGTTATTGTTCCTGTTTAAGTTTGGAAAGTTTTTCATTTTGTTTATTAAAACATTTATATTGAAGCTTTCGTGTCCTCGTCTTCAGCACCTGCACAAACCCTGACATATACACATAAATGTGAATTGAGTATACTTGGAAAGGATACGCGTTCAACTGTACATATACGCTAGCATTCGCTTAAAAAAACAAATTTTAATTTGGGTTTACAGAAAGAGAAAGACTGAAAGAATCACAAAAAATACCGGATGTTTTAACAAAGTTCGGAAGGAACAGGTTCAAATGATCTATCCAATCAGCACAAGAAGAGGCCTATATATACCCAGCCAGCTCACCTACTGTATGTTCCTCGACAGTTTTCAGCATCTCTCCACCACCCCGTCTCCTCACGCTCACCTGGTTCCTATCCTAGCCAGGAATACGGGGGAGTAGCCTGGGTTTAGGCCAAAATCCCGAGCTCGAGGGCTCTCCTCGGACAGCATGCCAAATACGCAGTCTCTTTTAATCTATCTGATTATTTGTAAGTGAGAACTCGCGAATTGTTCTTTGTGAAAGAGGTCATCATTTGGTTGATTTAAGCCGGATGTGAAGTTGTGTGTGTAAATGGAGCGCCCTGATGAGAGTGACTGTATGCAGAGTTGGCAGTGACTTGTGTGTTCACAAATTACCACCCACTGTGTGATTGTGATGGAGTTACAGGCTAACAGTCACACAAAACATACACACACGGACACAAGTTTGGTTCTACACCCCTTAATAACATTAACAATACATTCCTGGTACTAGAGCAAAAATAAATATCCCATTAAACGCACCTTAAAAACTGCAAATATTATAGAGTCAACTCTTAAATCAGAACATTGTTTCACATATTTACCAATTAAGTAAACAAAGTAATTACAAACTAAAATTCAATAGATTAAGGGCTCTTTACTTGTCAATATTGTTTTTTGCTAAATATTAATTGCATTAAACTGGAAGACTCATATATATATCACTCAGATTCTTAAATTGTACATGAACTTGGACATGAACGTCTGCCACGGATGCATTTCAAGAGATGTGAAGAATGTGGGCTTCTATCCAAAGGCATTGTATTCAGAGAGAAAAAAAAAATAAAGGCATTATTTTATAATTATATATATTTTTTAAATATGATATGTCATCTGTAGTGGTCCACAATTTGTACAGATTATTTTCATACTGATTGTGAATCATACTGAAGTGGCCACCTTAACCCAGACCACATTTTCAAGTGGACTTAGATTTAAAATTTTTTTAAAAAAAACGTTTCACATGAACCGAGCACTGATGTCAAACAGACACTGAATGTACTAGCCCTTCTGTTTTCCAAAGTTACTTTTGTCGTGACTAAACAATCCCTTAAAAACCTTAAAGTTGTGTTAGAAATGAAGTCTTCCTGTATTTAATGCCTTGCCATCATCATCTTCTGCTGCTTTCATTGTAAATAGAGGAAACGTCTCTCTCAGACGCACACCATGTGGGTGGTGCTTTAAATAAAATTGTTGCTTAGCCAATTTCTCTTGTGGATGCCGCCAGATGACACTGGTTGTCATGGTTACGGGCCATTTCAGTAGCTTCTATTTTGATATATTATTCTGGTCAGATATGGGTCAAAAACTGACCCAAGTCCTCTAAGCGAGGAATTCTGTGGAGAATACTATTGCAGGTTTTATTCAAGCTTTTGCCATACCTGCTATTTACAGCTGAAAGCATACATGCATATATATATATATATATATATATATATATATATAATATATATATATATATATATATATATATATATATATATATATATATATATATATATATATATATGCATGTATATGTATGTAACATGCATGCAGTATGGAATTATTATTAAGGGCTATCAAAAAATATTTTTGTTGTTGCTTTGTATTGTATGTCTTTTGGAATTGGATTATTGAAATTTCGGGTCACTTAAATCACAGCCTTACAGTTTAATTTCAGCAATGTAGGGTGTTTTTAGAAAATGTTTAAACTACACTCCAGGTCTGATGCCTGTACCAAACTGTAATGGGTGATTTAGCTCCTATGATGAGGAGTTATGATGATTCTTTTTTAAGGTTGCATCTTGTGACATCACATCCTGTTTCTGGTTAGTTTAGATGTCTTGATGTCCATGTTGCGTTCATATTTCAGCCAATCGGAAGGTGGGTTTCAGTCCGCTTGTTTGGTGCACACCATGGTCTAAGTGGCAGCGTTCACAAATGAACTGCACTAACAAAGCAATCGCACCAGGGTTCGTTTTAATCGAATCAAACCTGCCAAGTATGAACACACACTCAATGTTGCAGTTCCTGAATAAATAAATGAATGAATCAATTGGAGAGGCACTCTGCTTTATTTACTTAAATAATGTTCCCTAAATTTGAAACGTGGCTGCTTTCTACTCATCTTCCAAATAATTTGCGCTGGATCACAAGGATTAAAAGTGACATCAACTTGTTAAACTGAGCCGAGAGTTCTGCTGTTGCCGAGTACTACACAACTGAACATATTATTAACATTAATAAAAAAAATTCTTCTTTTGTGTTTTTTTTTTTTTCAGAACCGTGAGCTTCAGATCATGAGGAAACTGGACCACTGCAACATTGTGCGTCTGCGTTACTTCTTCTACTCCAGTGGAGATAAGGCAAGTGCCTCTCTTGTATCACTTCATCTTATGCTGTTACTGTATCTCACGCTACATCACAGTGTGTTTTTATGCTGTGCCCTTTTCAGTGCCATATCTGAACTAGGCAATATAGTAAATACGTATGTATTAGCAATAGATTGAGTAGCATATTCTGTCTTGATAATCTATAAATCGTGTTCCCAGGGGCGGGGTTTAGGGTTAGTGATCTCAATAACCCGTGAGGAATGTTGTGTAGTCCCTACCAGCCGTTTGTTGTTATCCTTATAAAAATATCTCCCTTTGCTTTGAACTTTGAGCGTTGTAACTTTGCAGATGTTGTTTATGCTCAAACAGCAACATTACACGCTAACTAAAGTTAGAAAAGTGAAATCATAATTAGCCACCCCTTTGAGAGATTCTTTTAAACTATATCGCCCAGCCCTAGTCTAAAAGCCTCTGTGTTTTTATTAATCTCTAATGGAGTCTAATGGTGGCCAGATGCTGACCGGAGATAAATCGACTCTGAGAACTTCTTCCCATGTGATTATCTGTGTATCTGCAAGACATACAGTACGTAGTACTGACACTCTCTGACTGAGCTATTAAGACACACACACACACACACACACACACACATAAATACTGTCAACACTGCAACATCGTCTGACCACCGACCACATATCTACCTCTCAGTCTTTCTTGGTCTCGATTATCTCACACATCAGACCCTCTCGACCTCTCGCCCACACACCATGACTTTGCAAAAACGCCTGACCACCGTTTTTTCTCCTCTGAGAAACATACTTTCGAAATGTCAGTGGCTGGTTTCTGCACTCACTCACACACCCACACGCACGCCCCTACCCCTCTGTTACCCAGAATACAGAGCACCAGGGTAAAGGCTGACAGGGAGTGCATGGAGAACAGGTCCATAAAATAATAATAATAACTGGAACAAGAGCTGAAGGGGAAGGCAGATGAGAAATCGTGTCCATGGCGGTAGTGATACGGCAACAGTCCATGCGTTCACTGAGAAGAAACCCCTAACATTAGTCCAAGATCATTTTTATGTTAAAATGCTCTTTTCTGAGTTTAAAGTGAAGTTGTATTCTGTGCGGTATCTAAACTGGGGTGCATTTCCCAAAAGCATTATTAGCCAACTTTGGTTACTTACATTTTCCATCATTGCCAACATAGTGCAATGATTCTGATTGAACAGCTTTCTGTTGTTGTTTGTGAAAATTAACTATATTAATATGACATTAATTGCAGGCTCGAATTGATTAAACAGCTAAAGTTATTACTTCACCTCATTAACATCAGTCCTTTTTTGTTGAACCAAAACGATGGAGGTGTGACTGTTACTGCAGTTTCAGAGATTCGTAAACTTTACGGCCCTTTCACACCACAAACGTAAATGCGATGAAGATTTTGAATAGAATAGGTGGATTCATATGAAGCTATTCACACCAGACGCAAACATTTGGCTCGTCAACAAATCTAGGTTTTTTTCTTTGTTGAATGTGTAATTATTTTTATCTTCATTGGCTGATAATGACCATCAGCACCTGTTTCATGATTATATTATGACAATGCTTGGCAACTGTAAACATCCGGCCTGTTCGCACCAAGGATGATAACTATAATAATAACTATAACCATGAAGTTAAGACTTTTATCTCACAACTTAGAGTTTATTTCTTGCAATTGTGAAGAAAAAAAGTCAGAATTGTGTATTATAAAGTAACAATTGCATGTTATTAAGGCAGAATTGCAAGATATAAAGTCACAATTGGGAGAAAAAAAGAATTGCTAGTTTATTTCTCGCAATTTCAAGTTCATGTCTTGCAATTCTGACTTTATAATACAATACTATAATATATATATATATATATATATATATATATATATATATATATATATATATATATATATATTAGTGCTGTAGTGGCGCGTCGATGATGTCGACGCTTCGACGTCAAAATTACGTTGACGCCATATTTTTGTGTCGACACTTCATTTATTTATTTTTTTCATCGTTTCCGGCAGTACAGCTCGCCAACACTCGTGGGAGACCGAAACATTGCAGAATGGAGGACGAAGACCACTAGAAGTGAATGTGCTTTCCATTAAATGAATCACACACAGTAAACAAATCCTTAACAAAAAAAACCTTTGCAATTTAGACGCGCAAACTGGGTGCCGGTGCGGTGAGACGTACGGCTCAGGCAGATTCGGCTTGCAGTCGTTCATCCACGCGCGCTGTTACAAAATAAGCCGTGCACACAGCCAAGCGAAATGGGGTCTTGCCGGTCTTGCGCACCCAACGCGTCATTTTTGCTGCGCGTTCGTGCGGACGCGTCGAGTATAAACGAGAATTTTTTATCTTAATTCTGTGTCGGAAACAAGCTTCTTATTATTATAGAATAGCGAAGTCCACACCACAACTATAACGATAACGTCACAGTGAAACGATATCATTGATATCAGTTTTGATATCATTTTTTCCCAGCTGATGAACAAAAAAAAACATTGACAGCCAAACAGAATCCACTGGACTTTAAATAGCTCAAGCATTTAAAGTGGCAGACGACATAATTGTGAAGAAGCCTTTACACAGCGCCTACACCAGACCCAATTAGAACATCGCAACTAAATCGCCCCCACCATAATCAATAACGCTGTCACTGCAAATGTCTGTCTGATTGAACAGTGCCATAAAAGGTTTAGCAGAATCTCTACCAGTAACACATTTCTACCGTCACATGGTGTGCACCATCTTACCGCCCAGTAGACTGGTTAGCTTCTCTCTACTGTAATTTTAGCAGCTGCTCTGTTTTTTGCCTATAGTATTTAAACCAACGTGCAATCAGAGCCCAGAGCATCTCATGGAGTGATAAAACACAAAGATAGAGAGAGGCGGATGACGTAGGCTTGGAGAGAGAGAAAGAGATTAAAATCAGGCTTGAAAAGAGACCGTTCAACAATGATGGTGGCGTCATGTCTGGACGTGGTCTGCTCTCCCTCCAAACAACTTCCACTTCAGCAAAGTGGCACGCTTAGTAGAAGTGTTGTTGCACACTGCAGACAGCACTCTGCTCTGGAGCCTGACCCAGAACCCTTTAAATGACTCTCTCTACAGCCACAGGCGCTGTTCCAGAACATAGTAAGTGGCCTTGCTGTTCTGACTACATGAACACGTTCAAATGATCGATCGAGAGGAGGCCTATACTGTATAAACGAACGACCAACCTATGTTTCTCGACAGATTTTCTGCATCCCTTCTTCACCCCGACTCCTCACTCCTAACCTCTGACACGCTTAATTCAAAAATAACACGGAAATTCGACCACCAACCCATTAGGACACATAAACAACACATGCAGCAGATCTATGTGTTTATTCAACGACTTAAAGACTCTCGGGACTAAATATGGTACATGTTGGGTGAACCGATCACATTAAACATGAGTTCTATGTTGATAAATTAAACTCAATGTACTATTGAAATTGATTTATTGTTTAGTTTAGTTTATTGTTTAGTTAATATTTATAATCAACATTTTTCTCACTTTATGTAGCCTCTTGAGTATATTAGATTCATTGAAGGATTGTCTTCTGACAGTCCCTTTGTCTCAAAAGGAAAAAAACTTAATATGCTGATTGTCTTTAAGAACAGTCTAAATGTCCATTTGATGCGTTAAAATGCTGCTTACATAGTAGGTCACTAGTTTTGGACCAGATAAATATGTGTCTGTGTGTGTGGTCTCAGTGTTGAGTTAGCGTGTTCAGCTGATTGAGCAAAGACTTAACCAACAGAACATATTGAAAGCATCTATTTATGAATGTTGTATGAGTCTACAGAGACAGGTGCTTGTATACTGACACGTAAGGAGATTGCTGGGTCTTGACAACCACCAGCCGTTACCCATGATCCCTCTCTCCCATACTTAGTGCCCGCTGATTTTTCCTCACAGGGGAGCCACACAAGACCGGCACGGATGAGTCAAGAAATACATCTACATAGACGACTCAGACGAAAATAGGAAGAGAGAGAGTGGTAGAGAAAGAGGCTCTGGGTTGTGTCACATGGTATTTTGTTTTTTGTGTGAAACAAACTCATTTATTCATGCACTGCAGCTATAAGTATCTTCTCTCACACTTTTATTCGGCAAGGACACATTCAATTGATGATAAGTGACAATAAAGACACATAATGTGACAAAATAATTCTAATTTGAATAAATGCTGTTATTTTGCATCTTTCTGTTGATCAAAGAATTTTTTTTATTACGGTTTCCCCAAAACATATTAAGCAGCACAACCTTTTTCAACATTGATTATAAGAAATGATAAGAAATGCTTGAGCAGCAAAATCAGCATATTTGAATGATTTCTGATCATGTGACCGTAAACTAGCGCAATGACTGCTGAAAGGATAGGAAAAAGTTATTTTAAAATTCAAATAATATTTCACAATATTACTTTTCTTTGTTTAAATAAATGCAACCTTGTTGAGCGTAAGATACCTTTTTCAAAGCATTAAAAATCTTAAGAACGGTATAGTGTATGAGACTTAAAAGTATATGACCAGATGAGTAGGATTGGGAATCAAGAACCAGCACTTATTCAGAATTAGAATCAAATGATTTTCGTGACATTCATTCCCGTTACTGGCGACAGCAAACAGCACAGCCAGTGTAGTTTGACTCTTAAGAACAAGTTATTTTTAATGAATTAGTCATTTTCACACTAAACATGATGCGGAAAAAAATTGGTTGCATTACCTGTCAGTCAGTCCTTGGCTGATATTTGTATTCTTAAATAGGCCTACATGTAAGTGAATGCGTTTTATCAGTTTAGAAACCTTTATAATGATCATGATTCATGTTAGTTTATCTATAACGCACAATGTTAGTATGCACCCCAGTTCAGAGAATTGAATCTGTCAGATTTAGGCCTACAACACATCAATTAATCCACTTTAGTAAGTGGCTGGTGAAGTGTGAGAAGAATAGAGTAATCTAAACTCGTCATCTATTTATAATTGTAAGCATGGTTATTGCCGCTTCCATAGACATCAGTGTGTATTTTACTAACTATAAAAGTTGTTTTGCATTAGCAAAATACGTATGTGTATTTAAATGTCTGAAACCTAAAATAAACCGTATCTGGTTGAAAACACTGAATAGTTGTGATATATGATAGCGCTGATCGAATGCAGATTTGAATTTAGAAGTTGATGATCACGCGATCTGAACTAATCACACCGGTGTGAACGGTCGTATGCGTCAAAGGATTATCTAACGATCACATGCGGTGATGATGCTTCTTACGTCCGATTTGGAGAACCAGAGGGCAAATATTTCAACCGACAGCTGAGGGATTTAAGTGGCATCGAAATCTGCGTTTTGATTCGGTACGAATACATACCGGTTACTTATGTACCGGTTCCATATCGGTGCCCGGTTTCGGTACCCAACCCTACACACCTATGGTTTCGCTTCAGAAGACATTGATTCGTCCACTGGGGTTGTATGGATCACTGTCATGATAGCTCATCAACCGAGCAGCATCCATTCACTTGCATTATAAACTCACATAGGCCCCATTTACACTGCATGGTTCAAGTGACCCAAATCCGATTTTTTCCTCTCATGTGGCACAGATCGGATATGACCCATGAACGTGTAAGCAGGAAAAAAACGCATGGATTCCGATTTTCTCAGATCGGATCCAGGCCTCACTCATATGTGGTAATAAATCGGATATGAATCGGATACGTGCATTTGCGTGTGCCATGTAAGCAGACAAATCGGATATTCCCCAGTAAACGTCATTAGTCGTACGTCATTAAAAAAGTGACGTCAACTCAGGTGGACACCACCAACTGCGCGATCACATTCTTATTATAGGCGCGAGAGAGAAGGATACACACAGTGGAGTGGAGCAATGCGGAGGTTTCATGTCTTTTGAGTGTTTGGGGCGAAGAGACAGTGCACGCAAAAATGCAGGGTTGTTACAGAAATAAATCCGTGTTTGAAGACATTTCACGAGATATGGGGAGGCACGGTTTTAAGCGCTCGTAGCTACAGTGCCACCATAAGATAAAAAGCTTAAAAAACAAATATACAAAACGAAAGCAAAACACTGGATAATTTTATTCGCATCTGCATCCATTGTATTTCGTGCTGTTTTACTTCCTTTTCCGGGTCGGAACGTCTACATTTGGTAGTTTCAGCAGTGTATAGTGTAAATGCAAAAATCGGATACTAGTCACTTTTAAAAGATGATGTAAGCGGATCGTCAAAAAAATCGGATATAGTCAAAAAATCGGATTTGGGCATCAAGACCTGCAGTGTAAATGCAGCCATAGATGAGTTATCTTCTTAAAAATCCTTGCTTATGTTTATCTGAAGGAAGAAAATCATATACTGTACATCGGGGATGGCATGAGGGTGAGTAAATGATGAGAAAATGTTCATCTTGGGGTAAACTATCCCTTTAAATTGTTAAGAAACCAAAATCTAAACCTAAGCGGAACCATATTCAGAACCAGAACAATTTTCTTTTCATCCCTGAAGATTTACATTTACATAACGTCCTGCAGCTCTGCTTTCCAAACCAATCTGGAGCTTCACTAGACACTCTTCATATGTATGTAGTTATAGTTTGTCTTGATTTTTACTAGTTGTGCAAAGGCACATGAATAAACAGACTGAAGTTAGTGCCTATTGTGAAAGAGACCATAATAGCAAGGCCTGGGGACGGATGAGTCTCTACCAGTGGGAGATGTTGGATACTGTGCCGTGAGCCACAAATCAACCAATCACATGCTCACAAAGTCATGTGACCACCAAGCAGCAGCCAATCAGATGGCCATATAATCTGGCGAGAGCATCTCAGTCGCCTCAGAGTTTCTCCGATCGGCTGTAATTGAGGAAGTGTTGCTGTGGCTGTAGCGAGGGAGGAGAGTGAGTCATGGCTAGGACTAATTTTAGCTGCACAGCACAGTCGGGGTTGGTTTTACCCCCCACATTTTTTTTAGGAAATCAAACATCCGTACAACTACATATTGGAGACTACTTATCAATCAGAGACAAAACGGAGAAAGAAAAAATACTTGGCTAGTGAAAAGTAGTGGCTCTAACAAATTCATTGTGTGTTCTCTTTTTGTGAAGAAATAGTTTGTTGCTTGTAACCAGATTTGTTTTAATTTTATTTATTTTTTGTAAATATTTGATCAAGATTTTGTTCTAGGAATAGTAGAGTCATTTACTCTCCCTCGTGTTGTTCCAAACCTTCTTGCTTGCTCTTGTGAAACACCAAAGAAGATATATTACAAAATGTGCGGAGCAGGGTCTAAAAATAAACTTTTAATTAAGGGTCAATATTCAAAAGGGCAATTTTTAGAATTGCCTCATTAAATGTGTCTGTGGTATTTTATGTCAAATACTTGACAATATATTCAGTTAATTGACAATATATTAAATTAAATCACATTAACACTCCTTAAAAGGCATACAACAATTGCATAATGTTATGTGTGTTATTTATAATTCATAATTTTATGCGTGTTATTTATGATTATGTGTGTTATTTAATGATTAATGTTATTTATCTCAGCCTATATAAAGTAGGCTGTGAACGGTGACTAATCTAAATACCTCTTATTGGCCATTGCATTCATATGCTCAACAGATACGTACGTGGTTGGTTGTAATGTTCAAGGCTGCAGAAAAAAAGAACAAAAAAAAATCAATTTCACATTTAATTTTAATTGCGACAGTCATAATAGATTTTGTTTAATTGTGGACAGGCAATTTTTGCCCCTTTATCTTGAATTTGTGGGACATTCTTGTTTGTTGTGGTGGTATTTTTGCCTCGAGCCCCCGTTAATTTCCAATTCTGATGTGGAGTGCTATGTGAATTGAGGCTAATGATATTTTGAATCTTTTTAAATCTTTAATATCTCTATGTCTTTTATATTTGTACATCTTATTCTTAGATTTAAGTATCTTCACATGTTTAGCGGAATATGCAATGTCAGTTTTACTCGTGACCTTTTGGGTCAGGCCTAAAGTAAATGATCTCAGGCATGTGAAGTCCAGCAGAAATAGACTCTCTCACAACTGAACTTGTGGAGGAAGGAAGAAGGGAATAAAAGACAGGATGTGACATCAGAAGAGGGTCAGAGTGGCCCTGTAGGCCACTCCATTTATGCTTCCTTTCCTTTAGTTCTTCAGGAAGATATGACTTCAGTGTCTGAGCATTTATGTTATGTAAAGATGGCAGGCATAATTATCTCTCGCTTACAGGCACAGTTCCACACAATGCATGGCAGTCAACGTCCCCAATGACATCATCATGCCAGAGAATCTGCGTTTTTGTGTCGTTTCCATGGCAGCTTTTTATAGTTCGTAAGCTGGCTGTTCAATCATGGATATATATGGAGGGATGGGGCGTATGGGACATTTATAGTGTAGACTTTGACTCAGAGTCATTATCCTCTTCCATACCGAGCTTACTTTATATATAGATTCACTGAAGTTATATGTGTATGTGCTATTAAGCCTGACACTTTTAACTCTGTGACTTAAAGTATTTGCTTTCTTGTTCTCTGCCCACAGAAGGATGAGGTGTATCTGAATTTGGTGTTGGACTACGTCCCTGAGACCGTGTACAGAGTGGCGAGACACTACAGCCGCGCTAAGCAGACCCTTCCCATGGTTTATGTCAAGGTGCGGATCATTCCTAATGGTTTCTATTGTGTGTCCTCTGAATGATGTGTACATCCTGAGTGAAAACCTTCTCTGGCGAGTTTGCGGGTCAGCCGAGTTTGCGTTGGCATTTCCTCCCTCTCCTCCTGTGCAGTTTTGCGTCACCAGTGTCTTGACTGCTGTGATGACATCATCATGGCTTTGTGCTGTGTCCTGAGCTATATCCTTCCTGAAACACACACACACACACACACACACACACACACACACACACACACACACACACACACACACACACACACACACACACACACACACACACCACAACACACACACACACACACACACACACACACACACACACACACACACACACACACACACACACACACACACACACACACACACACACACACACACACACACACACACACACACGCCTCTCACATAGATGTTAGATCAGTAGTTATCAACCAAAGCCAAATTTCCATATATATTTCTGCATACGTATTTTATATTTTGTATTATATTTGACACATCAGGCTTTTATGGCTCATATAGTATGATATAGGAGAATATGGAGCTCATACTCAAAGAGTAAATAAACACCTCATATTTATTCAGAGGCCCAAACTTAGCAAAAATTTGCAATTTTGTGCGGTTGATGGTATATATGTACAATGGTAAAAGATGCACAGAAAATGTTCCTCAATAGCCTGATGTGTTTGGTACTCAATTTAAAAATAAATTTTTAAATGATGTTTGGATAATCAGGTAAATTTAAGTTGCTTTAGTCCAGTAAATGTTCATTTTGAAATATCACTAAGAGTATAAAAAGTTATTCTTGCGTATAGTTGATAGAAATCTGTAAAGATCTCACAGCAAAAAGACATGTGTGTGTACAATTATACTAAAAGACCTTTTACTTGATAAAAAGTATCAATCCGATTTTTTCAGCAAAGTTTTGATCATGTTGGCAGTGGCCTTGGAAATTTGCATATCAAATATGTTACAGTAAGCTTCATAGGGTTAATAATCTATATTATAGATACAATATATAATATATAGGCTAGTTATAACTTATGTAATTATTTTAAATATAAAGAATTCACTTTTTTAGTTACGTCAAGCTCTAAACTATTTTATCGGGTAGATTTCTAAGTAAAATATATATAAAAAATGTTATCCTTAATACTTATCCAGTAAATTACAAAAAAATGGAACAGTCATGGGGCCTTTGAATATTAACGTGGACAATGAGGGGTCTTAGAGGGAAAACAAGTTTAAGAAATACTGTTTTAAATGAATTCTTCAATCAAAAAAGTGAAAATTCTGTCATTATTTCTTTAGCATTATATTGTTCTAAACCCATGTTACTTTCTTTTATCTATGACACTAAAAGGGGAATTTTTTAAAGAAGTTTGTGGCCACTCTTTTCCAAATAATGTGAAAGTGGCTGGGGTCTTTCCAAAATGAAAAAAGCACCATAAGAGAATCATAAAATTAGTCCTTATGACTCATGAACAATATTCCTATAAGTCAAGACTATAAATCTTGGAGAAAAACATAGCAATAATAGTTCTCTAATAATCTTTTCCTCTATCAGAGTTCTAATGGAGGAACACCATTGATGCTAGTGTTGCCATATTTGCCATATATTAGTGTGTGCATCACACAAAGTTATTGTATTACTTCAGAAGGGTCATAAGGACCTCTTTTATGATATTTAAACGGTATTATGGTGGTTTTATGCCATTTTGGATCTTGATAGCACCTGTCCCCATTCACTTTCACTAAATGGAAAAGAGCAGCCATGATATCGTTCGAACATTCGCCTTTTTAGTTCCATGGGGAAAAAAAGAAAGTCATTTGGATTTGGAACAATGGGTTTGAAAAATGTTCACCTTTGATCATTCCATTAAATCGTTTGAAATGTCAAGCCATGAAGGCAAAATTATATTCTACGTTTTTAGTGTGCATTATTTGTGCCCTGTTATGACGTCTTTTCTAACCTAATGACCTGTGTATATTTCCTTTTGTCTTCTTCACTGCAGTTGTACATGTACCAGCTCTTCAGGAGTCTTGCCTACATCCATTCCTTTGGGATCTGCCATCGGGACATAAAACCCCAGAATCTTTTGCTGGACCCGGACACAGCCGTGCTTAAACTCTGTGACTTTGGCAGGTCAGTTGGTAATCTCTTGATAGCCAATTCATAGGAGTCAATGCCCTTTCTGATTACCTTTCAAAGCTCTAGTGCCGGCCCCAGTGGATCTATGAACTGAAAGCATCGCTTTACTGCATTTAACCTGATAATCCCATATTACACCTCGCCAGAGGCCTCCAGATGGTCTCGCTATGCTCGGAGATATCTGTGCTGACTTCAGCTTAGTTTCAGCATTTAACCTGCTTTCCACTTTTTCTGCTTTAGGATACTAGTGGAAATTTTGAGTATCCATTTTTCACTTGCCTTACATGGGTTGACTGAAAAGAGGGCACGTGATTCTGCTGCTTGTTACTGATCACTTAGACAAAAAGAACGCAAATTTTCCCTGGATTAGGATGTGTATATTGGAAGAGACGTTGAGATGTTAACAACTCAACTCAACTTCTAGACATCTTTAGATTTCATTTGACTTTATTACTTTTTTTGTCATTTACTTGACCTCATGTTATTCCAAATATTTTTCTTTCTTTTTCTTTTTTTCTGTGAATCACAAAAGTAATATTCCATACAAACGACTTATTCATATTTAGCCAATTCATACTTTTTTACTGACCGGATAGCTATCCGATCGTGAAACGTCCAGGTGTAAATCTCCTCTGAAACACTTTCGAGACTTGAAATTAGCCCTTGCTTTTGTTGATGTGAACTCTGTTGAATTTGCATATAGCATGGGAATTAAAAATCAGTATTATATTTGTTTTATGGAGAAACATTTATGAGGCCATGTGTAAATGAAACAGTGTTAACACATCGGATAGATATCCAATCCGAGAAAATGCATGGAGTGACCCAAAAAACTGCTACATAAAAATATAGACATACTCGATTAAACTTGTGATGAGTGTGTTCAGAGACTGTACTGGATCAGAGTTACAGTGAAAATATGTCTTTTTGTTCACAGTGCTAAGCAGTTAGTACGTGGAGAGCCCAACGTTTCCTACATATGCTCACGGTACTACAGAGCCCCTGAACTCATCTTTGGAGCAACCGACTACACCTCCAGCATAGGTATATGAGCTGTAATCATACTACACATCTACCATGCAAATCATTTCTGCTTCTATAAACTAATCTTCCATTAAGCTAATACCTTTTATCATGAAAAATACGCAAATTCATACCAATAGTGCCCCTTGTGAAAAAGAAGCACACGTAGGCATACTTTTATATGAGTACTATGTATTTCCTTATTACGGAAATAATATACTTAAGGGCGAACTGAATGTAATGTTTTTGGACACTTAATTGCACGTTAATTGCAATTAGATACAAATGTATTATAGGTTTAATTTATATTAAGTGGCCTATTATTTTATTAATATATTTCTACTTTTTCTTTTAAGATTTGAAGTACACTTTTTCACAAGGGGATTCACTGATGTATTAGTTAGGGTAAATATTTCATTGATGTTTGGCTGTTGTATGACTAGCAATGATCATATCAGGTTGTCCGATTCATAGTGATAGCAGTTCCAAAATCTTTCAGATCTTTCAGAAATTTCAGATTAGTTCATTTTGAGTAATGATTGTTGTATTTGTCTTGCTGTGCCTGTCACATTTACTATGATTCAATTAGCTTTATACATGACATTATAGTGGCTATCTTGATTACTAAATATTGTATCAGGAATTGAAAAGTCATAAAGTTACACTTTATTTTTATAGTTCACTTTAGACGTTCTGCTAACTAAAAGTAACTTTTAAACTACATGTCAACTAACTCTCATTAGAGTATTAGTAGATTGTTAGGGTTAGGGTTAGTAGAATAAGTACATGCAGTTCACACCGCAAGTCTTAATGCTCAATTCGGATTTTTTGGTCAGATCTGTTACTGTTCTCATTACCTTTTGAAATGTGGCCTATATCAGATTCCAGTGTGAACTGTTTGCGGTTTCGAACTTTCGTATGCGCAAAAGAACATTAACAATGAAATCAGACGCAGCACGCTGTTGCACTAAAGTTGGGGAGTTTATGGAGTAAGTAAGCATTTTCACTTTTATTTCAAAATTTGTGTAAGGGCAGCCGTAACATTACTGAGCAGGTGCTGAGGAGGAGAAGAATGAAGCGAAAGAGAGCAAAATTGGCTATTTTGGCCTTTTGCGGGGGTTATGGCTGCAAATTCACTACAGAGGTCTGTGTGGATGCGGAGACGAAGCCAGGAGTGGTGGGAATGTTATGTGAATGGTCAAGTTTTTAATTTTACTGTCTGTGTCTAGGGCTAACTCGCCGGCACATAATTTGTGACAAATATCGATGTAGATTGACGTAAAAGTCGCATCAAATCCGCCTTGGATGTTCACACTGCGGCCGCATTGAAAAAATCTGACCTGGGTCTGATTCAGGACCACATATGGAAGTGGTCTAAATCTGATTTGAAAAAATCAGATCTGGGCAAGATTTGAATGTTGAATGTTGTACTACTTCTGAAGAAGTCTGACCTGGTCACTTGACCCCAAAAAAATTCGGATTTAGTCTTAGGCTGCGTTCACACTGCAAGGGCTTAATGCTCAATTCCGATTTTTTTTTGAAAAAATGCGATTTTTTTGCAAGGCCGTTCAGACGTGAAATGACCCAGAAGTGACCCGCATGCGCAGAAGAGTACTCAACGGTCAACGACGTCACTTGTTGTTTGCGGAAGTAGCTAAACATGAATGAAAATTAAGAAGGAGAGCAAGGTTTTTGGCCATGGCGTTTTGTGGAGCAGTGGTAGCAACGTCGGTACCGAGAAACGTGTGGGTGCGGAGTCGCAGCCAGGAGTGGTGGGATACTGATGTGGGTGGCTTCACTAATACAGAATTCATCAGTAACTTCCGAATGACCAGATCCACCTTCGATTATGTTTAAGCGCCTTCGATTAACTCTGTAACGGGAAGAGACAAGTCTGCGGCGGACCATAACAGTGCAACACGTTGGAGTGTATTGGCTAGCTACAGGTGCGTGCTATCGTACGATAGCTAACTTGTTTATCTTCTCATTCCCGCCTACTTCAATGCAGAATTATGACGTTTGTCACATATCAATGGCGTGCGGGTCGGATACATGTGACTAGGGCTGGGCGATATGGCCTAAAAATAAAATCTCCGATTTTATTTTTTTTAATTCGATTTACGATTTTTTTTACGATTTTCCCCCCTACTTATTAAGGAAAGCAATAACTACAAACGGCAAACAACTTAAGCAAATTTTGCTTTTATTTAATCAAAAGCAAGACAAATGTAACCCCCATTTCTGGAATGAATAATAAATAAATGAACACCCTCTTGGAATCAAAGCCCCAACTGTGTTTGTCTAGACTAAAAAGAGACAAACATTCAGCTTGAGAGTATAGCACCATTTTCTAAAGCATTAATACATACAAATCTGAGGGAAATTGTTATAATTTGAGGATTTGCCAGCATACAGAATTCAGCACTGAACAAAAAGTATGTTTTGAGCGGTGAGGGGAGTCTGTTTTAAATGCTTAAATTGGCCATTGCGTTCAAGAAATCACTGGTATGTCTGAGATTGGCTACATCGCTCAATGCTGCAAACATATTAGAAATAGAAACTCTGGCCTGTAAATCGTTTCTATTTTGTTTTAGTTGTTCTTGTTGCTTTTCTGCAACAGATTATGTTTTAATCATAGATATTTCTAGTTTGCGGGAGTCCCGCGAATCGTTTTATTCTCCCGCAAACCGCACACACAGAGTGAGTGCATTACCGCCCGCGCTCGGCCATCAACTCTAGTCCCGCGCCGCACTCTATTGCGTTGTCAGTGCACGTCTCTCAAAGGCCCGACCCGAGGATAGGAACGGGAAATATCGGCCCGACCCGCTCGAGCAGAATACGCTTGAGTTCACTCCTATGCTAAGGAACAAACTTCCCACTCTCACCGGTACCCATGTCGCTTGCTGTAGCCTATGCTGTTGCAGTTTCGTGTGTGCTATGATGTTGTTGTTGTCGCTTGCCATACTGCTACGTGAGTGAAACTAACGCTACGGAAACTCCGAGGGGCCAAAAATGCGCCATTATTCAAAAACTCGATTTATTTATTTTTAAAATCGCCCGCAACAAAAAATTCGAATTAATTCATTTAATCGATTTTTCGCCCAGGCCTACATGTGACCTGCCCGTTCAGATTGAGGTCGCATTTCAAAAGATCGGATACATAGCGGATTTGGACCACATACCAAAGTGGCCTGGGTCGCATTTGAAAAGATCGGATCTGTGTCGCTCAGACTGTCATGAAAAGATCAGATACAGGTCGCATAGGGGTAAAAAAATCAGAATTGGGTCGTTTTAGCCTGCAGTGTGAACGTAGCCTTAGAGTCAGTAGAATGTCTGTTGGGGGGGCGTCAAAATAAAGTGTTAGCAGATGTTAAGCACACAGTCTAATAATACTCTAATAATGTCTGCTAGTTGATATGTAGTTGCAAAGTTTCTTATAGTTAGTTGAATGACTAAAGTGGACAATCGAAATAAAGTGTTTTTTCCACTCTTGCAGCTAATAGGCCTTATATGTCTCTTTATCAGCTCAAGGATTTTTTGCTCATATTCTGAGCGTTGTTTTATACTTTTTTTGCCATTCGTGATTTCGCAAGGACATGCATTGAACATAGAAGAATAGAAGGCTCATAGTGTAAAGCATGTGTTCTGCACAGTTTTGCTTTTTTATGCGTCCTTGACCTCTGGGTAACAAGAGTGTGTCTCAGCATCTCTCTGCCCCCTTTCCCTGCAGATGTGTGGTCAGCTGGCTGTGTGCTGGCGGAACTGTTGCTAGGACAACCGATTTTCCCCGGCGACAGTGGAGTAGATCAGCTGGTGGAGATCATCAAGGTACTGGCGCCGCTACACCGGCACTTCTGTCTGATTTAATCTCTGTGTTTGCATGAGTTTGAACTGACTGTTGCACAGATGGGTTAGATGGTTAGTTCAAGTAAAGGCAGGTTTGGTCCTGTGGGCTTTTAGAAGGTAAACTCTCTTAAAACTTTTCACACTCTTACTAGTTAATGTGTTAATTACAAATATATTTAAGTACATGCCACCCAAGTTTCAATAGAACTGACATTGAGGTCTATGTTAGTCTACCATAAATGCTTGTCGGTACATTCTGCGATACACTTTAAACATATTTCAAAAACAATAGAAGTAATAATGAAATTATATATAAAGATTAAAGGGTTCTGTCATCATTTACTCACCCTCATGTCATTCCAAACCTGTAAGACTTTCGTTCTTTTGATATTTACATGAAATCTGAAAGATTTCTGTTTCTCCATTGACAGTCCGTCCAACACTTTGACGCTTCCAAAAGTTTATAAAGAAATCATAAAACTAATCCATATGAATCGAGTGGTTTGGTCAAAATTTTCTGAAAAACGATCGCTTTATATGATGAACAGATTGAATTGAGTCTTTTATTCACATATAAACATTATTCAGCATATCAGATTTGATAAACGGAGGCTCAAGCGTGTTCGCTTATGAACCAGTGAGGTTCATTCTCGTGTTACGCAGCGTGTTTGAGCTTCTGAAAGAGTTCTTGCGTGTCAAAGCAAGTACAGTTGAGCTGTTTATGTAAAGCAATCGAGTCTCTTCAGAGAAGAGGACTAGTTTTATGGTCTCTTTGGGAACGTTTTGAAGTGACAAAGTGATAGAGGCTCGTACGGTCAATGAAGGGACAGAAATCTCTCGGATTTCATTTAAAATGTCTTCATTTGTGTTTCGAGGATGAATGAAAGTCATACGGGTTTTGAACGACATGAGGGTGAATAAATGATGATCATTTTTTCATTATTGGGTGAACTAAAGGGTCCTACTTAAGTGAGTGAAAAACCACTACAGTTCAAATAATTGCATGTAATACAGATGTGGAACAGAGATCATTTTTATCATTTGAAAATTCTGTTGTTGTTTTTATATCAAAAGTGTATAATAATTCATTTTCTAAAATTAATTCGAAAACTAAAACAAACAAATGAACAAAAATAAGCAAGGCTTGGTAAAACATTTTCAAGACTTTGTCATGTGAACCTCATATAAGAAAAAAAAAAGATTGAAATCCTTCTTAATAAAAACGACCTCCGGAACATAAAGTTGGTTATAGCTGAAGAAACACTTCGTTATATTATCTTGACTGGTCTTTGTCTGTGTTTGTGGTCACAGGTGCTCGGCACTCCCACACGTGAGCAGATTCGGGAAATGAACCCAAACTACACCGAGTTCAAATTCCCCCAGATTAAGGCCCATCCATGGACTAAGGTGAGTAAACAGGTACAGGTCAACTGTTTTACTACTTCTAGCACAGCCGCCTTCCACCTCCGGCCCTCAGCTCGACGACTCTCCTGGCTCCATTTCATTCACATCGCCCGTCTGCACCACACAGGACTCGCCCACATTACTTCATTTATTGTTCTCGGACGCTCTATTTCTCAACTAGTTGATTAAAGAGGATGGAAAATTTCAGTCAGGATTGTGTCTGACTGTAGTCGTCCTCTTTCTGAGCCAAGTGACATTACAGTCGCACTGTTCTGATTTCTAGTGAGCTGCCTATGAAAGAATCCTGTTCAGAAAGATTTATTTGATTTAGAAGAGAGAAGGCAATTCCATCATTTTTTTCAAAAAAAAAAAAAAAAATCCAAGATGCTGGCAAAGAAATTATAATTATGTAAACATACATTATGTATGAATATAATTATAATTCATTCAATACTAAATTAAATAGAGATATGTTTTAATCAATATGTGTGTTCTATGTATTATAATAAGGCAGCTGCATATTTAGCCATTAGTCAGGATGGCATTTCACTAGGTTTTGGAGCAGAACCACTGTCAGCCAGTGATGTCACATCCGCATGTTCATCTGAATTGAATGACCTCACCTGATACGCTCTGCATTGCTTACTGACTTCATTGCACTTAATTGTTGTTTGCTATGTGTTTGTTGTTTTTGGTTTAGATTGTGATTGTGATATATATACTGTTTAAAAGTTGGGGTCAGTAAGATAAAGAAAATAAAAAAAATTAACACTTTTTTTATTCAGCAAGGGTGCATTAAATTGATCAAATTTTGGCCGCACAACATTTCTTGAGCATCAAATCAGGATATTATAGTGATTTCTGAAGGATCATGTGACACTGAAGACTGGAGTAATGATAATGAAAATACAGCTTTGCATCAGAGGAATAAATTACATTTTAAAATATGTATTTAAATTGAAAACAGTAATTTTTAATTCAAATAACACTTCACAATATTTACTTTAATTGTATAGCTTAAGAGACTTTTCAGAGACTTTCAATTTCAAAAACCTCACAAAAAAAAATCTCACTGACCCCAAACCTTTAAGCGGTATTGTAGATTTTGCCTTGCGACTGAAACTGTTAGCATGTACATTAAACTGAACTTGCCGAGTCATTTGAAAATTGCAGTTGAAGGACAGCTAAACTGTTCTGGATGGACATGTTTCAACTGGTAATGAGTTTTGCTACTTTTCTTTTGTATGATTAGAGTGGAATTTTTTACTTTTAAAGATGACCTAAACTAATTGTCAGTATAGGCTAACACTTTATTTAAGGGTCCAATTCTCATTATTAACTAGTATCTTATAAGCATGCAGATTACTAGGAATTATTAAGCACATATTAATGCCTTATTCTGCGTGATCATATTCTACATCCCTTAATCCTACCCAATACTTAAACTTAACTACCTTACTAACTATTAATTAGCAGTAATTCGGAGTTTATTGAGGCAAAATGTGTAGTTAATATTTAGTTAACAATGAGAATTGGACCCTGATCTAAAGTGTGACCCAGTTAAGTTAAAAAAACATTTTATACTTGAAAAGTATTATGCAGATGTGACGATTAAATGTGTCTGGCCATTTACCCAACACTAGTCCACATGAAGTATAATGGCAGGATCCCTCAGATGCCCCCTGGTGGTCATTGTGTTCAGTACATGACTGAGCTGCAGGGTGTGTTTAGTTTTATCCTGCTTCCAATCAGACCCCTCCCTTCAAGACAGTGGTACCTTCTGCACGGGATATGCCCAAACGCCTGCGACTCAAACGCCTCTAAAAGAAACATATTCCTTCCTATTTCTCTGGCAGAACAAGGCTAATTTCAGTTGAATTTTTCCTAGGATGGGTAATTTCTTTATATACAAGCACCTTAAAGACTTGCCAACAAAAAGCATTTGAACATTTTACCCTTATTACCCAGTGGCAAAAAAGTTCCTTTAAAACCCCATAATGGGACATGATGTCACCATATACAGGACAAGTTGCCACAATGGGAAACTGGGGCCTCGTTTCTAAAGATGTGCGTGTAATCATCCTAAGTGTGAATGCAAAATAATTTCCTAAATGATTCATAGATGATTCAATTTCCTATTGATGATTCATAAAATACCCATAGGAACAAAAAAACGTCCTAAAGGCATGCCATGTAAATTACGGTGAGACGGAATGAAATATAGAAGTTATTCATTCATAATGTGCAGTTATTAATTAAAAAAGGGTTAAAAGCAAGCTTTCCACACAGTTTGTGGAAAAAACTAGTAAAGAATTGCAGTCACATGCGTTCTCCCCTCTACCATGTTTAAAGTTTAAGACATGACCAACCGGAAACTTCAGTATCAAAATCATCCCAGAGCTTCTCATTGGTAAAAAACACTTGAGAGGGCGTACGAGTCCTTTTTTTAACTAGGAAACTCATATTTACGATAATTCCGATAGCACATCATGTCATGAAGGCAGCATTAAATCCATGGAATTTTTTACCATGTCAGATTATATTTACATTTTATAAATGAGGCCCTTGCTGTTTGTTGATGCCAAAATATGTAAAGGAGGCCATCGTCTTCTCTCACTAAACTTCTTAAACTTCTCCGCAGGTGTTCCGGCCACGCACGCCTCCGGAAGCCATTGCATTATGTTCCCGGCTGTTGGAGTACACACCAACCGCTCGACTGACCCCACTAGAGGCCTGCGCTCATTCCTTCTTCGATGAACTGCGGGATCCAAATGTCAAGCTTCCTAACGGCCGTGAGAAACCGTCCTTATTCAACTTCACAACTCAAGGTAAGGCAGTATTTAGCATTTGCTTTTATGAAGAAATGTTCTGTGAGAAGCAAGACAAACAATATGTTTTTCTTTTCTCTTCCCTCAGAGCTGTCCAGTAACCCATCCCTGGCCTCTATCCTAATTCCCGCTCATGCACGTAACCAGGCAGGAGCTTCTCCTCCCACCAACACCTCTACCACTTCAGGTCAGTTCTTGTTTTAGACACTTTTGTGCTCATCTGTCATCCCTTGTTATTTGTATATATCTTACTTTGATATAATGTCCATATTAGGGGTGTGCAATATTGAAAAAAATTATACCTCGATATTTTCTGGGATTTTGTCGATAAAGATAGTTAGATTGTGTTTTGCGTCTTTCTTTCTTCGGTCGGGGGGAGGTTGCGGAAGACATTCCGGGATTTTTCTCCATATAGTGACTTTAATGGAGTTTCAGTGCAGTTTCAAAGTCTCGACACGAACCATCACTCATTTTATTTTAAAAAGTGGACATTTGTGTTCTAATGGAGGCCAGCTAGTAAGAGCTGTGCAAGTAAACCTCACTCCCCTGGCCTTGATAGCATTAGCAAGTGACTGATGTCCTTAGTGTCCTTGTTAGTGTTCTTGTAAGCACGCCTGCCTCCCAAGCTGGAGACGCCGATTTTAATCCCGCTCAAAGCGGGTAGGTTAGGACTGGTTACATTTGGTGCCGTGACCCGGGTGGGAGTGAGGTTTAGCCGGGTGAGTGTAACAAGTGTAAGATTCGAACCGGCTAGTAAGAGCTGTGTGAGTAAAACTCACTTCTCCAGGCCTCAAGAGGCGCACTAGCGACTGACGGCTAGAGAGTGTGATCTTAAAGTATTAGTTCACTTTTAAAAAAACTTTTGCTGATAATTTACTCACCCCCATGTCATCCAAGATGTCCACGTCTTTTCTTCTTCAGTCGAAAATAAATTAAGGTTTTTGATGAAAACATTTCAGGATTTTCTCCATATAATGGACTTCATTGGGAGCCAAACGGTTCAAGGTCCAAAAGACAGTTTCAGTGCAGCTTCAAAGGGCTTTAAACGACTCCAGAGGATGAATAAGGGTCTTATCTAGGACCCTTCGAGTCATGACTCGAAAAAAGATTCGTTAATTTTGATGAACGAGTTCGAACAGGACAGTCACGAACGCGCATCACAGAACAGAGCAAGGCGAGCATTTGTGCTTATAAAACTTAAACTTTTTTATTCATTTTGAAATGACTGATGGTTTCGCTAGATAAGACCCTTATTCATCGCCTGGTATCGTTTAAAACCCTTTGAAGCTGCACTGAAACTGTCATTTGGACCTTGAACCGTTTGGCTCCCAATGAAGTCCATTATATGGAGAAAAATCCTGAAATGTTTTCAACAAAAACCTTAATTTCTTTTCGACTGAAGAAAGACGTGGACATCTTGGATGACATGGGGGTAAGTAAATTATCAGCAAAAGGTTTTTTAAAAATGAACTACTCCTTTAAGCGTTCTTATTAGGGCGCCCACATCCCATGCTGGACACGCCGGTTCGAATCCCGCTCAAAGCGGTTTGAGTAGGACTGGTTAAATGTGCTTGTGCTGGTACCATGACTGGTTTAGGTATTTTTCTTACCTTACTAGATGTGTGCATCATCTTTTTTTTCAAATTCCATTCTTTATGAACGGATCATCAGCAACATGATTAATTCAGGAACGACACACCCACCTTTTTTGCTGCAGCTTTGTTTGGGAATATTTCCATTGGCAAAATAGAACAAAAACAGACAATATTGACAATTTTGTGCCTATAATGTAACTCACAATATTAACTTCTTGTTTGTAGAACTGTTGTATAAAGTCAATATCTCATTTATGATCTTACTGATGTTTAGGGAAACAGCACTCTTACTCATGTGATATCATATAGAAATATAAGACAAAAACTCATACAGGGGCATTTTAGCCTTCATATATTCAATTTTGCAGGCATACTAAATATTCTTCTAGGCAACATCATGAATAAGTGGACTCTCAAAATAACAATCGCACACTCCTAGTTCATTTTTTACTGCATGTTGTTTGGACCACATGACTTTCTTGGTTGAATCACATGATTTTAATTTTATGGACGTTTTACAAATAGTAATAAGTGGTGAAGTTGTTTTATTTATTTATTTGACTCATTACTACTGAAAAAAATGGAATTCTTTTAATTTGAGTTTTTATTACTTTATTATGACATCAAGACAGTACATACCATACAATATATACTAATAAAACTGAAAATATGTTCTCTTTGTGTGCAGATGCCAATAGTGATCGCAGTCAGACCACAACTGCAGCCTCAGCCTCCGCCTCCAACACCTCAACCTGAGAGCCCCAGCCAATCAGAACTGACCCGGCCTCCAGGGCCACGCCCACCCCACTGCTCACCAGCTTATTGGGCAGGATTTGAGTCATGTAACCACCACTCTTATTCAGACTGCAAGAGCCAACCTTCATTTACGTCTTTGTTTTTACGAAGTTCAGAAAGAGTTCAAAATGATACTTGGAAAAGCCTTGTCGGGTGTAATTCACAAGAGCGACAGACGTTTGGGAGGGGGAGGGGGGTTTAAACCATAAAACCTGGTCTGTGACCAGCCGGAACTTTTTTTTTTTTTTTTCATTCTCAGAGGACAATCTTGTTATGTAAGCAATCCGGTAGCCAGATCCATCCACTTCCGTTTCCATTTGGACTCCCCTTCTCTCACCTGGACTGTCTCTAGCTACACGTTCTTTCCCTTTCTACTTCTCTGGGTCTCTTATATAGCGCATGGCTACCCAATAAATATATATATGTATATATGTATGTATTGGGTGAAAATGATGCAGCATTCAAAACTAATGGAAATATCGTATCTAATTGTATCCTTAAAAAACCCACAACGCACTATACAAGAGGTATAATGTAAAAACCGCATGTTCCAACCACAAAGCGAACAGAAATTCTCTGTTGCGGATGATCTTGGGCTTTTAAGTCTGCTGAATGTTTTATTTTGTTTTATAAAATGGGCGGTCTAAGGGGAAGGGCAGACATTTTGATTGACAAGTGAGACGTGCGTCTCCATCTGTGTTCTGTATATGATATATACATACACAGTTTATATATTACTTTGCATTATGTAAAATAAATATATATATATAGTTATATATAGATCTATATCTAGCATCATCGGTCCAGAATCCATCACGGATGGCCAGGGCAGTGGCAAATTTGGCCGCTGACCAAAATAATACAGTATGTTTATGACTAAGAAGTTGGACACATTTTGCTGGAGCTCCTTTTCTTGCAAGCGTTTCGCTCTTGTGTGCTGTTTTCTGTTCGCCTGGTAGAATCACAATCACCTTCTGTCCTGATTTCCTCCCGTTATTTATTGTCGCGTGCGGGTCAGTGTTGTAATGCTCAGATTAATTGTTCGCATTCACACTGCGAGTTACAGCTGAACATAAAGAATAGATGAAGTCGACGTGACGCAGACTTCACAGAGACGACTCTCGTAATGCTAAAGTGGCTGTGTTGGTTCGACATACTTTCAACCCGCTTACAGAAAAATGTACTTTTTCTTTATCCAGAATGTCTTAATACGCAAAGCATAGCAGTACATGAAAACGGCAGACATGTATATACAGTACGGAAATGTTGCTCCTCACCAAATTCTGGCTTTTACACTTTTATTTGACTTTTATTTTTGTATAATTTGTAAGCATGTGTGAGTGAATGCGTACATGCGTTTGTTCTGCTATGTACATATATATGCTGACCTGAGAACTGTTAATGAGCGGAAACAAAGACGAGGGGTTAAATGAAAAATGGATCAAAGAAAATAAAAGAAAAAAGATTAAAAACCGATTTAAAAGATCAGGGTAAGAATGACCTGTTTGTTGGATACTGTAGACAAGGAGCTTTCTCCAGCCATATAGTTCAATTTTATCTGTACAGTAGGTGCCAGCTATATTATTGTAACTATATCTAGTAATGTATAGTGTATCTATAGTTTGGAGTGCCTTTGCTTCCATACACTTCCTGTCCCTAGGCCACACCCCCTTTCTGTCTACACTCAAGGCAGGCCACACCCCTTCCTGTGACCCTCTGCAGGTGCAAGTCAGAATGACTGACAGCCGACTTCATTTTCCGTCACAAACCACACTCGATGGTATTTCTGTCATGTTTTTTCTGATTTTTTTGCTTCGGATTCACTCACTCATTGGCACAAAGATGTTTTTGCGTGTGGAGGAAGTCACGTTCCTGTGGAGCCAATCACAACACTCGTTCCACTACCAAAGCGAACCAACTATGAGCGTGTTGTGACGTAACTGCGATACAGGGGCAATAATGATTTCTTCGGTGTTTTGGCTCGTTGGCCAGCTGACAGTACGCAGTAGAGATGTCCCGTAGCAGCCGCCGGACCCTCCCCCCCCGCCCCGCACCCTCAATGTAAAGCTTTGCTTGTAAGATACGCGTTCATAGATGTGTTGCTTTCCACAAATGGTGTGACCACTTCTCGTGACTAAAGTTAGAGTAAAAATGTAAAGACACAAGGGTTAAAAACAATTACCAAAATACAAAAAAAGACAAAAAAAAAATGTTTTATGGACTGCGGGCTACAGACTATCGCATTAAATACACTTATTGGGAAAAAAAAGTTGTCTTGGTTTAAAATGAAAAAGAAAAAAAGCAACCTGTATAACATTAATATTACTTGAATGCCTCTGTTTGTGACTGAAATTTTTATTTTATTTTAAATATATTCTTTTTCTGTGAAGGTATGCTAAATGTCTCCTCTCCTTGTAAATATGTCCGTTTTGGTCCTTGGTGTGACTTGGATTCAGAGACTAGTTACCTGGTACTGTAATTTGCATTAAATAAAGAGTAGGATAGCTTGGAAATGACCCTGCGTTTGCCATGCGTCTTTCTTTTCGCAGCTCAAAATGTGTCTCATCTCAAATTCAGTCCATTTAGATTTAATTAAATGTTTCTTTTTTTTTTCTCTCCACTCTTGCTTTGTGTTTAAATGTGATTCTGGTAAATGCTTGGGTTCAAATTAAATGTATACGGTAACTTGAATGCATTTTATGTTGCTTTAGCTAAAAACATCTGCCATATGCATAATAAATATTAATGAATAAAAAAAGTGCACACTGCCAGTTGGTGGTTGTAAGATTTATTTATTTATTTTTTAATTAATACTTTTATTCAGCATATGGTAGATGCATTTAATGTAAAAAAAAATCTATTTAAAAAAGAAAAGCTATTGTTTTAAATGTAATTAAATAATCCTGAAAAAAATGTATCATGGTTTCTACAAAAATAATAAGCAGCACAACTGTTTTCAACATTGATAAATGTTTCATGAGCATCAAATCAGGATATTAGAACGATTTCTGAATGATCATGTGACACTGAAGAGTAATGATGCTGAAAATACAGCTTTGCATCACAGGAATAAATTACATTTGAAATAGAAAACAGTTATTTCAATCTGTAGTAATATTTTGCAATTTGACTATATATTAAATAAATGCAGTCTTGGTGAGCATGACACTTCTTACAGTAAATACAGTAGTGTACATTATGAGTAACCGATTCTGCACACATTCTCATACAATTTTGCATTTATTTTCCTGAGAGGGTCATATATGTCTCACATTGAAAAATAACCACTGTAAAGAGAAAAAACCCTGAGTGTACTGTGTAGTAAATATTCATGTTATGACAAGTTTCCTTATCATTTTGCTGGCAGGATGAAATAATTGCTTAATCTACACAAAATGGCAACATGAAGGCATTTTCAAAAAAGTTTGAGCTTTTTTTACATATATACCTGATATCTGAATCCTCTGCTTTTATTTGCAGCAAATATGCGAAAGACTCCGTTCCACAAACACTGCACTGCATTGTCATGTGTCACATCCACATATAACACTAGCTCACAATCTACACACTGATTGTCATTAAGTGTTTAAGTGACAGAAACAAGTGTTTAGTTAAAGAACCAACACAAGTTCCACATGACCTCTAAATGCTATTCTGATGTCTGTTCAGTAAAATCTGAAAACCTGAATGTACTAAGTGAAAACGTTTACTCTAAACTTTCAAAAGGCAGTCACTTTTTTCAAATCATCAGAATTTTCAATCACAAAATTTCAGAGATTCTTCAAAAACGTAGACATTCACATGTTTCGCAAAAAACAGTAAGCTTTGTTTCTAATATTCACAATATATATATATTGGTAACCAGTCACACATCACAGAGTGAATCTCACGAAACCTAAAGAACATTATCCAGGTTCTTTATGAGATTCATAAATCCATAAGTTCACTTACATTCTTGTCTTGTCACATATAGCCTCTAAAATATATTTTATATAACCTGAACACCATTAGAAGCGATTAACTTATACCACTGTTTTACATTTAAACACAAACAATAAATAAACAAATTTGTCAAGACATACGGCAGGTCATTTACACAGTATGCATCATAGTATCATATTTTCGTTTTTATAATTTGTGATCTCTGCCGCAATAACATAATATTATATAATAATAATCTCTTACAGCATCTTACCCTGCAAAGCTTATGAGGTAACACTTTCCCATAAGGTCCCATATAAAAAACAATAGTTACTAAATAATACTAACAGATACAACTTTTGGTTTGTATAATGTGTTAGTAAATGTTGAAATTAATGTTTTCGAAATATTAATACATGTTTTAGGCAGTTAGTTCATGTTAACTAATGAAACCTTACTATAAAGTGTTACCCTTCATGACAAAAAGGGATTCTTGGGAAGTCGATTCTTGGTTACACTTAATTTTAAGGTGTCTTTGTTACAGTGTAATTATACATGTAAGTACTGAGGAATATTAATTGTGAACATGTACTTATATGGTTAAGAATAGGGTTTGGTTTAGGGATAGTTGCATTTAATTACACATAATTTATTGGTGTTACTGCAGTAAGTACATGTAACGTGTAACAAACACTAAAATAAAGTGTTACCAAATCTTGCGTTTACACGACAACGATGTACTAAAAAACGGAAACGGTTTTCGCGTACAGAGGACAACGTTGTCAAAACGATCCCCGTTCACATGGGTGTGCGAAAACGAATAAAAACGCTGTATTATTCTTGTCAGGCCAGTAGTTGGCGACATCACTTTGTAACGAAACACGACTGAACACTACGTCACCGTTTTCGCAAAATCTCGTTTTTGTACTTTACACAGAGACTATAACGGTTTCGCTATAAGGGGTCATATAATGCCATTTTTGTACAAGTAAATATGAATCTTTAGGGTCTAAATGAAAACTTTGTAATATACTTTTATTAAAAATTCTCATTAGTATTGTAAGAAAACACTCATTTTACCTGCTCAAAAACAGCTCTGTTTTCAGCACGCCGTTTAAGTGCATATGCCTTTAAATGATAATGAGCTTCGCTGACTCCGCCCCTCTGTTCTGCGGGTGCTTTGACACTACGCACGTGGAGTGTTGCCTTGTCAACAGTTGAGGGTTTATTATGGCAGTGGGATTCTCTCTGAGGACACATCTGTGCAACCGTATCAGTTTGAACCGGAGTCGGACCCGAAACAAGATGACGCCCCGAAGAAGTTCGACAATTAAGGCTCGAACAGGACGTTTCTGAATGGTTGGTTAACAATGTCACTTTGATCTATTTGTGTATGTACTGGCAGGGTAGCGTTAGAGTTATGAGATACAAACGCTATGTGTTTAACGGTACTAATGTAAGTTATAGGTTAGTTCGTTGACGGATTTATGTTGAAAAACTTTTTTTTTTTTTTGTAGGCTTGTCAGTGATGCGTGACGTTATCTCAGGTACATCTATCGTGACTGAAACACTGACATGAGGTCATCATGTCAGTAATGATTCTAGCAGTAGTTGAAGGATAACGTTACCTAAGATGTTTGTTGTATGTTTATGTTTATTGCAGTCAAGTCAAGTCAAGTCACCTTTATTTATATAGCGCTTTTTACAATACAAATTGTTTCAAAGCAGCTTTACAGAGATAACAGGAAAACAATGTTGTAATAGTATTGTTCAATTGAAAATTAAATGTCCCCAACTAAGCAAGCCAAAAGGCGAAGGCAACAGTGGCAAGGAACCAAAACTCCATCAGGTGACAGAATGGAGAAAAAAACCAGTACGAAAATGTTTTATGTTTTAAGAAAACTTTTAAGTACATCTATAATATTGTAACTGCATTGATATTCCTGTTATAACTGTAACACTTGCGTACACAGTTCTCTTACGAGAGTATCTCTCGTACTGCGTAATAGCTTACGCTATGGGGAAAACTCTTTTCATTGAGATATTGAAGCCAAAAAATTATCCTTAATTTTTAATAAATGTACGCTTTGCAGCAGCAAGCAGACATAGGCGAGACAGCTTGCGCGCCTATTGGCTGTCTTGCGGCAAAAGCAGCAGCCTATCGAGAGAGGCTCTGCGTGACGTCATGACGAATGGGGGCACTTCGCGCCCATATCGTCACGTCCCGCCAGAAAGGGCGTGGTCTCGCCCTATAAACAAACTCGATAAGCTGCCATACACTGATTTTTCAACTCTTCAGCGAAGCTCACGCATCGCTGGATCCGGATGAGAAGCCGCGCCGTCGCCCTGTAGCCTTCAGCGGGACGTGCCTTTGAGCCTGGAGTCGCTGGCCTCGCCGCCTTCAGCCGCCGTACCTGCTGCGCTTTCCGGCGTACATATCCTTTCCTCTGCCTTAGAGTGTGTGTGTTTGCTATATTTGCATTTTTTCACTACCTCTAAAGGCTGCATCTTTAAATGCTCCTTGCTCACATACAGAGGCGCCGTCTTGCTTCCTGTTAAAGATGCGCTTCCTATATGTGGCTCCTATGCCCGAGCCCCGTCTACACAGCCGATGATGGGCAGACGCGCCACGTCCAGCTTCTTCTGCACGCGTTTTCGCTTTCGCGAGTCGCTCCAAACGGACAACGGCCGCCGTCTGCCGCCGCGTCCACACTTGAGCTCGACGAACCTACCGGAGCCGGCATTGAAACTGAGCCGAGGCGTCCGCTCTCTCGAGCCGTGGATTACATCGGCCTCGACTGAAAGGCGCCCGCGTAACTAACGCGCAACAGGCTGGACGGACGCTTTCTCGGGAAAGACGAAGCTCCGTCACAGTCGAGACCCTTCCTCCCTGAAAGGTGAGAAACATTTGTGGCTAACGCTATCCGAGATGACGGAAGCTGAGCGCTCCGTGTTCCTCGACGCTCTCGCTCTGCTGGAAGCCGCCCCCCTCAGCGCGGGCCCCGGCCGAGGATTGAAATAAAGCCCGAGGTCTCAAGGCCTTCCTAGTCTCTCTAGGAAAGCGACGGTGTTCAGTTCCCGCTGAGGCCGGATTTACACCAAAACTTCTCGCTCGTTCAGTTCCAAGCAATGTGACTGTTCCAGTGTATTTCGCAGTGAGCACGCTGGTTCCACAGCCCGCTTGCCTGCGCACAAAGGCCGTCGTTTCGGCTAACCAACAGCGCCGCCAGGCCCGAGATCAAACACCGCGCTCTCGCTCTGCTGGACGCCGCCCCCCTCAGCGCGGGCCCCGGCCGAGGATTGAGGTAAAGCCCGCTGCGGCCGGATTTCCACCAAAACTTCTCGCTCGTTCAGTTCCATGCGTTGTGACTGTCCCAGTGTATTTCGCAGTGACAGGTGTCTCAGCCCGCTTGCCTGCGCACAAAAGCCGTTTCTATGGCTACCCAGATAAATCCAATAAAGAGTGCATTTTCTGGTGTTCCGGCCACGGCCGATGGTGTTACGAGTGTTGTAAGAATGCCCACGTCCCAGTGCCCATTCCCACACCCAGACACAGCCCGCCACAGTGCAGGGCTAGCACAAATAAAACCGACTCAGGTCGGTTGTGCAGAAAATGTAGTGAACGCGCCCATACAATGCCCGCTTACACTACACGATGCGTGTCCCTTGGTTTCTGTAAAAACGAAACTAACACACATTCAGTCGGCGTGAGCCGACAGTGTTCTCAGTGCAGTAAATGTGCCCGCTGTCCCGCGCCCGCATTTCCTCACTGACACGCTGAATCCCACGGGATTCAACCCCGCTCGCTTTCTCTGCACAACCCGTCACAGAGAAGCTGAGCGCGGGCAGGCTGCCCGCTGTGATTAGCGCGCACCCCGCCTCGCACGCTGTAAACACAGCGTTGATTCAGTCGGCGCGAGCCGAGTGTTCTCAGTGCAGAAAATGTGCCCGCTGTCTCGCGCCCGCATTTCTCACAGACACGCCGAATCTCACGGGATTCGCCCCCGCTCGTTTTCTCTGCACAACCCGTCACAGAGAAGCTGAGCGCGGCCAGGCTGCCAGCTGTGATCAGCGCGCGCCTCGCACGCTGTAAACAACAGTGATTCAGTCGCGCGAGCTGACAGTATTCTCAGTGTAGTAAATGTGCCCACATTCTCTCACACACGCCGAATCCCACGGGATTCGCCCCGCTCGCTTTCTCTGCGCGTCCCGCCATAGAGAAGCTGAGCGCGGCCAGGCTGCCCGCTGTGATCAGCGCGCCCCCCCCGCCTCGAACGCTGTAAACACGGTGTTGTGTTCCCAGTACACAGGGGCTCTTGAGCGGCCGTCCTGCCGCGGCCAGAGCCCAGATTTCATTCTACCCCTAGCTATTCACGCAGATGCGTGGCCAAGGCTTCCCGGGTATCAGAATGGGTGTTGAACACTATAACGAGAGGCTATTCGCTACAGTTCGTCGACGCCCCCGCCGTTATACGGCGCGCGTCGAAACTACGGTGAAAAGCGAAGTGTTTCATCTACTTCGAGCCGAGATAGCGAAACTACTGAGAAAAGGGGCTATAGAACCTCTATCTCAGGGCGAAGGGGGCTTGTACAGCAGATATTTTCTGGTACCGAAAAAGATGGAGGGCTCAGACCCATTCTAGATCTGCGACTGCTGAACAGAACGCTTGTGAAGCACCAGTTCAAAATGCTTACGACCAGGAAAATCCTCGCGCAAGTGCGCCAAGGAGACTGGTTCATGTCAATAGATCTGAAAGACGCCTATTTCCAAATATAAATGGCGTCCCATCACAGGCGATTCTTGAGATTCGCCTTCGAGGGCCAGGCATATCAATACACAGTCCTGCCGTTTGGCCTGTCCCTAACACCCCGTATGTTCACGAAGTGCATGGACGCGGCACTCGCCCCCCTGAGACTTCGGGGCATGCGAGTTTTGAACTACTTGGACGATTGGCTGATTCTAGCTCATTCACGAACAGAGCTCATAGAACACAGGGCCGCATTACTCGAGCACCTCGAGGAGCTGGGCCTTAGAGTCAATTGGGCGAAAAGCTCACTGCTCCCCAGTCGGAAAATTTCCTTTCTGGGAACAGTGTTGGACTCGCTATCCATGACGGCACGCCTGTTACCGAAGCACGGATTAAATATTCAGCACGTCGCGAAATCCTTCCGCCACGGCTCTATAGTCCCGCTCAGAAGGTTTCAGAAAATGCTGGGTCTGATGGCCTCAGCAGCCTCCGTACTCCAGTTGGGCCTGCTCCACATGCGCCCACTGCAGCTATGGCTAAAAGCACGAGTTCCCCCAGGGCGTGGACCGCGGGTCTATTTCGCCTCAGGGTCGACCTTCAGTGCGTTTTCAGCTCTGAAACCGTGGAAAGTGACCGACTGGTATCAGTCAGGTGTGAGTCTGGGGATCGCCTCGGGTGTGAAGGTGGTGTCTACGGACGCCTCCACATCGGGGTGGGGAGCGCTGCTCGAGGGCAGACCGCTAGCTGGCCTGTGGTCAGTACGGGAGAAGCTCCTTCACATAAACTGCTTGGAATTAATAGCAGTCGACAGAGCGCTACGGCGCTTCTGTCCCCAGATAAAAGGCCACCACGTCTTGGTCCGATCAGACAACATGTCAGTGGTGGCGTACATAAATCGCCAGGGCGGCGTCAGGTCCTGAAACCTTTACAGGCTGACGGAACGCCTCCTGGTCTGGGCTCAGCACAACCTGCTCTCGCTGAGAGCGGCGCATGTGCCTGGTCACCTAAATGTGGGGCCAGACAGGCTGTCCAGAAACAACGTCCCAGCAGGAGAATGGTCGCTGCACCCGCAGACGATCCAGCTGCTGTGGGAAACGTTTGGCAAAGCGCAGGTGGACCTGTTCGCGTCCCAAGAAAACGCTCATTGCCCGAGATTCTTCTCGAAAAGCCGGGACGCGCTGGCCCATGTTTGGCCCCGCCGCCCCCCATATGCTTTTCCCCCTGTCTCACTCCTGCCTCAGGTGTTGGAGCGAATCAGGAGGGAGGGATGCCCAGTGCTACTCATAGCTCCGCTCTGGACAAACCAGTCTTGGTTCCCTGTCCTGATGCAGCTGACCAGCGCTGCCCCATGGACTTTACCGTGGAGGAGAGACCTCCTCTCTCAGGCGGAAGGCTCGATTTGGCATCCTCGCCCGGATTTGTGGTCCCTGCACGCATGGGCCATCAACGGGTACCCGCTGACCTCCCAGAGGGAGTGTTAAACACGATCGCGCAGGCTAGAGCCCCGTCTACCAGACGGCTCTACTCCTCGAAATGGTCTGTGTTCTCTGCTTGGTGTCAAGCGCAGGGCTTTTTCACCTGTAGACTGCGGGGTTACGGAAGTGCTTTCCTTCCTTCAGGAGCTACTGGATAAGGGCAGGACCCCATCCACGCTCAAAGTATACGTGGCGGCCATAGCAACGTTTGCAAAACCGGTGTCTGGCCAGTCACTGGGAAAGAACGACTTAGTCGTGCGTTTCCTTAGAGGAGCTCGGAGGCTAAACCCTCCCAGGCCCCCTTCAGTCCCGACATGGGACCTTTCCACGGTCTTGGAGGCCATGAAAGGTGCCCCATTCGAGCCAATCCAGTCGTCAGACATGAAACACTTGTCTTTCAAGACAGCGTTTCTTACGGCTCTTGCTTCAGTGAAGCGCGTAGGGGACTTACAAGCGCTTTCAGTAAGCATGTCATGCATGGAGTTTGGGCCTAATGACTCAAAGGTCATACTCAAACCTAAGCACGGCTACGTGCCGAAATCCCTCAAACACACCGTTCAGGGCCCAGGTGATTTCCCTGTCTGCCCTTCCGGTTCTCAATGAGGAGGACGACGCGACTCTTCTTTGCCCAGTCAGGGCATTAAGAGCTTATGTGTCCCGCTCGTCTGGGTTCAGACAGACCGAGCAGCTTTTCGTTTCGTATAGCGGGCGTTCCAAGGGGCTTGCCGCTTCGAAACAGAGCCTATCCAGATGGATAGTCGATGCCATAGCGCTGGCTTACACTTCCAAGGGCTTGCAGTGCCCCTTGGGTGTCAGAGCGCACTCCACGAGAGGCGTGGCCTCGTCGTGGGCATGGTCTAGCGGGGTCACCCTGCAAGATATCTGTACGGCCGCGGGCTGGGCCTCGCCGTCTACATTTATAAAATACTATAACCTGGAGGTGCCTGCCTTACAAGCTAAGCTTTTGGCTATCTAGACTTCAGTGCTATCTGCCCGCTGTGCGGCTCGGATGCTGAGTGTTTGGCATGCGCATCGTTCAGACCGATGCAGCAGCTCCATGAGTACTGGCACAAGTAGGGCCACCCAGTTTAGGCTGAAAGCTTTCACCCTGGCTGCGTGGTTTAATGGTCATATGGTTAGCCCCTGTGGGTCTATCTATAAGGAGAAATGCTCCCAGCCTCTCCTTTTTTACTCTCTGTGAGTGTATGGTGATTATGCACTACATGAGCCCTGGGCCTTTGCCCCTGGGACTTTGGTGTTGGATCCCTATCCGCACGGCGTGTTACACTGTGTTCCCCATAGCGTAAGCTATTACGCAGTACGAGAGATACTCTCGTAAGAGAACGTACTCGGTTACTAACGTAACCTCGGTTCTCTCTAGAGAGGGAACGAGTACTGCGTATCTTGCCGTGCTTGGAATACGCTCTGGTTCGCTTCGGCGATGAAAAATCAGTGTATGGCAGCTTATCGAGTTTGTTTATAGGGCGAGACCACGCCCTTTCTGGCGGGACGTGACGATATGGGCGCGAAGTGCCCCCATTCGTCATGACGTCACGCAGAGCCTCTCTCGATAGGCTGCTGCTTTTGCCGCAAGACAGCCAATAGGCGCGCAAGCTGTCTCGCCTATGTCTGCTTGCTGCTGCAAAGCGTTTTACATTGATTAAAAATTAAGGATAATTTTTTGGCTTCAATATCTCGATGAAAAGAGTTTTCCCCATAGCGTAAGCTATTACGCAGTACTCGTTCCCTCTCTAGAGAGAACCGAGGTTACGTTAGTAACCGAGTACGTTTTTAATAACACAATAACTATAACGCGTTTTTCATTATAAACGTGGGATTATGAATTATAGTGAGAACGTCGTAACATTACATAGAATAGCCTACATGCTGCACCCTGAGTGTAAACATTAGCCACAATCATCGTGAAGCAAGAGATTTACAAAGATTAATATAAAGGTTAATGAAACGTTACACTCACTTCTTCTGGGGGTCCAGCAGGAACACGAATAGTTGGTATCGATTCCTTTTTCAGGAGCAGCTTCATAGCAAAACCTGATTTATATTGACCCTCGCCTCGTTTATAAAGCAGTCTGGTGAGAAATGATTTGCGCAAACATGAGCGCATTGACGGGAATATTCCCTTCATAAACAAAACTCAGCCACTGCGTCTTCAGCGGTTCGAATTTAGGAACATTAAAATGACTGCTGTGTTCCTTATTACACCCAAGAACAGAACACCACAATCGCTTAGGTGCCATTCTGCTCCAGTGTAAACAATGACGAACTATGATTGACAGCTCGCTCACGAGCGAGGGCGGGTCTGTGTTGAAACGCATGTCAATCAACAATCGTGGGAGGGGCGTGCGAGCTTGTGACGTCACAGGCTCGAACGGCTCGATTTGAGGCAGGGAAAAACATATAAGGAGATTAAAACAAAACCACTGGATGGATTTTTATCATTATATGATGGCTGTGTACAGACACTGCCAACACACATTTCAGTGCAATCAACTTGTAAAAGTGCATGTACCATTATATGACCCCTTTAAAACACACAAAAAACGTTTTCACTGTTGTTGTGTGAATGAATGGCCAAAACGCATTACAAGTTTTGCGTTTTTAGTTCCGTTTATAAAGTTATTAGTTTCCGTTTAATCTAACCCCACATTTCAAGATTCATTCCTGCAGTAAAGTAAGAGATAAAACAGTAATGTGCTAATGAACCACAGAAATTGTTCTTTCGCGAAAAGACTGCTTGTCAGATAAACTCAAACACAATTACATTACATTTAGTAACAATTTGACGATTACCGTGTGCTGCTGTTCAGTAGTTCATCATCAGTAGTCACCGCCCTTGTCCTTGCAAAGTCTTGACTAGTCTTTTAATCTTTAGCGTCCTAGATGCCGTCTTTACTTATTATTTCCAACCAAAGCGGAGACACTTCAGGCTGAATGTCCTGGATCTTCAACACCTGTTTTGTGTACTCTTCGTTCATACTCCTCATCTCGGTCAGGCACGCCATGATCTTCGGGAACAGCAGACTAGCGGGAGGAGAAGGTTAGACTGGAAGTGTAATCAAAGGAAATGTTTTTCTAGAGAGATGGAAAGAAAGCACGCTTACTGTTTCTCTGGCTCGACCCTGTTTGCCTCGATGTAGGTCTTCAGGGCGAGAGCGAGTGTTTCCTGGTAACGGTCGACCACTTTGTGATGCGTCACACCAGGGCGATCTGTGGACGAACACACACACGTGAGAGGTTAAAGGGATAGATCACTCAAAAAGAAAAGTTCTGTCATCACTTACACACCCTCAAGTTGTTCTAAACCGGTATAAGTGTCTTTTGTTCTGCTGAACACAAAAGAAGATATTTTGAAGAAAGTTGGTAACCAAATATACTTGGTCCCCATTGGTCCCCAAAATAAAATGTTAAAATGTGGAAGTCAATGGGGACCAGAAACTGTTTGGTTACCAACATTCTTCAAAATATCTTCTTTTGTGTTCAGCAGAACAAAGACACTCATACCGAACAACTTGAGTAAGTGATGACAGAACTTTGATTTTTTGAGTGAACATTTCATTTTTAAACAGCGGCTCATATGTGTGTTTGTGTGTATGTTGAGCTTGATCTGAGGTACCTGGTGAGAAGAGCGAGATGGCCTGCATCAGCACATACTCCTCTTCATGCAAGTGCAGCTTGCGCAATGTGTAATGGAAATTCATCATAGGGTCCAGCAGATGGTGCTGAAAACCAGCTGTCGGGTGGAGGAGGAATGAAGGAACACATTACAGAAAGAATGAAGTGTGAAGAAAGCGGCACATTGATGTATGATGTATACTTGTAAACTGCATGTGTGATACATGTGATACATGCTCACCTAAGGTTTCTCTTTTATAACACACGAGTCCTAAGTTATATTTAATTGAAGCATTAAGCACCTGTTTTAGATGTTAAATAATAATACAAATGTGCATAGCTCAAATTATTTGGCCTTGTAAGTATTAGATGGGAAATGTTTAAATTCATTAATAAAATTAAATATAAAATTAAATAAAAATGTGCATGGTTCAGGTCATTTGATCTCGGAAGATGGGAAATGTTTCAGTTGATATTCAAATATCGGACTTCATTAACTTATTTAGTGTTTTAGTACAGAGGATTTACATGAATATGTCATTTGATCTCCATTGAATCTCATTGGAGGCTATAGGAGAAGCATTTGAGACTTCACAGGGTTTGTTTGGGATTTTCCTCTCTATGGCAGGCTCACGTCTACATGGTAAAGCGGTCACGTCTGTTTGGTTTGAAGCAATGCAAGTGTTCTTTAAATGTTGTGAATGACAGCTGTGAGAATTTGGTTGTCAGGGTGATGACATATTAGGACATTCATTTCAGAATGAATTGTAAGGCCTTTATAGCGGCCTATTAATGACTGTTGAGATAGAGAGCAATTAGTAGCTTCAGAAGTGGCATTTCATTACATTTGGACTGAAAACTTCACATCCTTGAGAAGCAAATATAAAGAGAAAATCAAGGATGGATAGGACTTTTTAATTATGAAACCATGGGCCCTATTTATGCCACATACAGTACAGTATGAGTCCTTATGAAAGGGCCAAATTGATGTTACAGAAAGAAAAGAGAAGCTTATGGTAAGCTCTGGAAATACTACAGACAAGTTTAAGTTCTGCTATATACAGTACGTGCATACACAACAAGTTCTACTTTAAAAAAGTATTTTTACTTTTATTTTAGTTTAAATTAGGTCAAAACAACCTTTACATTAACTGAGATGTGGATTTACTGTTGGGTTAAATAGTTTTCAAAATCCAGTAGGCTACACACATTTTCAGTGTAAAAAAAAACTATTTCAAATAAAAGCTGTTTTTTCTCTTTTTTTTTTCTTTTGAACTTTCTATTCATCAAAGAATCCTGAAAGAAATCCCCATTTCCCCAAAAAATAATTAGGCAACATTGATAAGAAATGATTTCTGAAGGATCATGTGACACTGAAGACTGGAGTAATGACGCTGAAAGTAATCTCTGATGTATGCAATATGTGCATTATGAAGTCAGTTATTCCGCTTACACTACAGTTACCACACCTCGAAACATTGCCCAGATGATGCATTTTAAGACGTTCGTCAAGTTTTTGTCATTAAAACGCTCTTGTATGTAGGACTTATTTCTTACGCATCTTATCCCATGTCTCCGTTGCTAATTCAAAAACGTAATTTTAGAGTTAGTAACAAAGGTTTGAGCCACTGACAGCAGACTCATGCAGTTATTAATGCAGTTATTAGTGCAATTATTATAGAGACAGAGAGGTTGCAATAATGAGACAGAAAAGCGTGTGCGTCAATATTATTTCATTTATTAGGCTATTTATATATTTGTTATAGGCCGCAGGACTACTGTATCTATTTATGTATATTCAGCTTAATTTTCTATTGATTATAGATAGGACTATATACTTTATTTGTTAAAATCAAACTGCGCGTTTCCATTGATTGTGAAGTTAGACATTGAAAATGGCAGATTAAGTGCATGTTAGGGGATTTTTTCCCTGGAGATCGTTGGCTTGATTTTCGTTTACTTTTGTTTCCTGAGAGGATCAAGCTCCATTTCTCTCTTTCTTTAGCAGAAGGTGCCCAGTAGCTTCACACTTGTGCCCTGCTGTGACAGACATGATCTTTCAAAATTGTTTTTTTTTTTTCTTGTTATGAATTGCATCCTATTTTCCGTTATTACAGTTAACTACGCGCAGTGATATGGAACGGTAATGCGGTCAAACCTGCCTGGAACTACTTTAGCCGAGCGTTTCCCTGAAAATAATTGCACACCTTAGAACGTTCTCAACCAATCAGAATCAAGCATTCAACAGCCCTGTATTATACATTTATTTTAATGTAAGTACATAGAAGTTAAAAACACCTAATATATGGTGTGACAAAAATATACTTTAAAATAAGATAGTTGAAGTCATAAATAAGCGTGAAGTTTACATGACACAATCCCATTTAAAGTAATGAAAAAGCCAATAAACGCACACCGACTGATGCATGTATTAAAAATTGCAGGACAGGAAGCGCTTCCAGAAAGCCTGGCTATTCTGTTCACTTTTTATTCCGCTTCTTATATTCCCCTCCCCCTCACTAATTTCCTTCGATTTTCCTGCTGTGGCCTCCTAACTACTCTCTTACACAGTAAGGTTACTCCTTTAACTCCTTCCTCCTGTGTTGGTCCTCCTCCTCTTTCTCTTAATGAGTGAGGCAAGACCTTTTACTTCTCTTTAATGTCTGTTTTTCTTAAAGTGGTCCAGCTTTCTTTCCGCTTAGGTATGTTCCCTAGTATTCTTTTTTAAGCATAATGCTATATTGTACTTGCAATGTGTAATGAACATTAAAATACTAATGCACAATACAAAAGACTTCCTTTAAACCTGATAAAAGAATCCAGATTCATTGACCTATGATTTACATGTAAACATTGGAAACCATGGCAACCTTTGGTTAGTAATAGGTCAGGTACTGACTTAAGTAGGGACTAGTGCTGTGTGATGGCAGAAATGTGTTTCTGTCATTGACTGTTTATATATATATATATATATATATATATATATATATATATATATATATATATATATATATATATATATATATATATATATATACTGTAGTAGATATTTGTTTAGTATTTACACATGATAGTGATGAAGATATATGGAGTAACGTGAATATACAGAACAGGATCTGTCCCAAACAAGCCAGGACGAGGAAGAGCTTGTCATTTAGGGATGTTGTTAAATTCCACTTTTTATTTATGACATGTAGTGTAGAGTCGCCATGCAACATCACAAAGTACAGTATTAATGTGACTCATCCAAACAGAACTTGGAGTTGGTTGCATCCGTTTTATAATTCTTTTTTTTTCTTCTTTTTTGTAAAGTAATTTTTGCACTGATGCCAGACTTCTGGTTTGGATCTATTAACAATCACCCCTTTTTTTCTTTAATATTAAATTCTTTTTTTTTTTTTTTTGCTGATTGTCCAGAAAAGTACGAACTGATCTCCGGTCTTCAGGGTCACATATTCCTTAAAGGAGTAGTTCACTTTTAAAAAAAACTTTTGCTGATAATTTACTCACCCCCATGTCATCCAAGATGTCCACGTCTTTCTTTCTTCAGTCGAAAAGAAATTAAGGTTTTTGATGAAAACATTTCAGGATTTTCTCCATATAATGGACTTCATTGGGAGCCAAACGTTTCAAGGTCCAAAAGAGAGTTTCAGTGCAGCTTCAAAGGGCTTTAAACGACTCCAGACGATGAATAAGGGTCTTATCTAGGACCCTTCGAGTCATGACTCGAAAAAAGATTTGTTAATTTTGATGAACGAGTTCGAACAGGACAGTCACGAACGCTCATCACAGAACAGAGCAAGGCGAGCATTTGTGCTTAAAAAACTTAAACTTTGTTATTTATTTTTTAAATGAGAGATGGTTTCGCTAGATAAGACCCTTATTCATCGTCTGATATCGTTTAAAGCCCTTTGAAGCTGCACTGAAACTGTCTTTTGGACCTTGAACCGTTTGGCTCCCAATGAAGTCCATTATATGGAGAAAAATCCTGGAATGTTTTCAACAAAAACCTTAATTTCTTTTCGACTGAAGAAAGAAAGACGTGGACATCTTGGATGACATGGGGGTAAGTAAATTATCAGCAAAAGTTTTTTTAAAAGTGAACTACTCCTTTAAGAAATCATTCTTATGTGCTGATTTGCTGCTCAATAAACATTTCTTATCATTATCAATGTGGTGCCGAATCCTTCTCTTGGGTCATTTTGACCCGAAAATCATTTTGTAAAAATTTTTTTTTTTAATTGAGTGTTCATCAGACGGGTCCAAGACCCTAGGACTTTTGTCGCACTTGAACCACGAAAAAAAAAAAAAACACATAGAAAAACCTAAAAATGCTCAAAATACAAACTAAAAATGCTAAACCTTTACCAAAAAATGTATCTGAATGCATTCTGAAGCGAAATGACTTTAGGACCCAGCGGAACAGCTCATTTGCTCCAAATAGTGCAATAAGGCCTAGTGGCAAGAGTCATAAAATATCATGTTATATCATATATATATTTTTCACAAGAGGTAGGCAAAGACACCCAATGTAAAATATTTTGAGCTGAGTTAAAAGGGTTATGCATGAAATTGTGAGTGCTAAATTGAAAGAATGCGAGGAATGTGCTTAAATTACTATTTATTTATTAAAATAAAAAAATAACAAGAAATATCCAAAAAAAATGCACAAAAAAAAGAAAAGAAAAAATACTAGCAAAAATAAATAAAATAAGATTTCTGGATTAAAAAAAAGAAAGTATAATTTTAGGGCCTCGGGTCATTTTGACCCGCAATGTTACAAAACGCGATGGAAGGATGAGGGTTAATATTATTATTAACCCTTTTTTCATTCTGTGATGAATAGAAAGCTCTAAAAGAACATAATTTATTTAAAAAATAAATATTTTGTAATATTATAAATGATTAATTTAATGCGAATAGAAAAATGAATTTCGTTCAAAATGTTACTGACCCTTTAACTTCTGACCTGCAGTGTATACAGTTTATGTGATTTTGTTTACACCCCTCAGCCCTACCTGACCCTGAGGCTCATGGAAACCAGTGCAGACGCTCACCTCGCATGGCATCATCCAGGCAGTACTGCAGCGGGCCGCACTCCCAAATGCCCGTCACCTCATTAAAGAACATGTTGAAGTGAATCAGAATTATCTCGAAGGTAGCGCCCTTCAGCAGAGAGATCTGGTCCTCTATGATCAGAGCCCTGTCGAAAACACAACTTCATGAGTCAAGCTGCTTGATTAAAATAGCAATGAGCAAAGAAACCTTTATATCAGGTGTAAGAGGGCCCGTATTCACCTGAACATTGCAAGCATCTTGCTGAAGTTGATTACATTCTTGATCATGTAGGTGGTGAGGTCTGTAAAATGTGGCAAAGATGTGAAAATGGCATCTTTAAGCCACTTCTTGTCTTTATTTTCAAGACTCTGAAAGCTGGAGGAAGGGGATGAGAGGGGAAGTTGCTGGTCCGCTGCACTGCATCTTCAGGCGGTGGTTTATGCATGATTGCGTAAGAGTATCTGCCAGTTTTGGGTTCTTCACTGTTCTCATACATGGATTTTTGATCCGGATTTAAAGGCTGCGGACATAAAACCACTGATAAAGACTGACAGTACTCATAGAGATGTATTTCAGTAGATACTAGGGGTTGAAGGACTTAGTGAACAAATTCATAATTAATGAACAAATAAGCCTGAACCTCGAGCTGAGACTCAAACACAGCTATGGCATATGACACATAACACCTTATTTTTATCAGTTCTTTTGGCTTTGGGTCGTTATATTTCTCCCAGATTTCTGCTCGCTCTAAATCAGATATAGATTAATAAGTAGCACAGTAAAGATCACATTTATATGAATGCATTAGTGGGAGTGTGAATTTCTTCTACCTGGCAGCATCTCTCTACTAATAGTGAAGCTGTGGGTTTAAATATATGCAAGAACTTTTTAGTTTCTAAGCTATTTTATTGATAGATCACAGAACAGTGTTGACAATACATTTCTGCGCTCCTGAATGATTCTGTGTAGCGCGCGATCTGCACATGATGTGTGAGCTACTGTCTTTATGTGTTTGTGTTACAATACAGCATACATTAGTTAGAAGGACGATTAACTTACCCGTACAATATTCACCCAATCAGTTTTGAGCATCCAGATGGTATAATCAAACATATTTTGTGGAGTATGCATTTATTTGCCATTTTAACTGTTGTAAAAGTGGACTTCAAAGATTTCTTATCCTGTTGCGCCCTCTATAGGCCAGGATCAGCAACTAGTCGACGTCAAGCTTAAAGCGCCATGGCAGAGCATTAAAGTCATATTAGTCTGTGCAACCCTTAGAGGATACGTTGGTCAGGATCTCAATTGGACAAACTAAATAAGGTAAATATGTTACCCGGAACTGAATGAATTGGGCGCAAGTCATGTCGAAGGTCTTTTGATGCGAGGTGAGCAGCTCCTCTATGACAGCTTCCTGTTGAGGGGAGAGCGTTACGGGCTCCTCATGCATCCTCTTCCTCTTGATCTGCATCCTCCGCTTCTCCACGGCCTCATCCGACATGATCACTGAGGAACAGAACCACAGGAATCAACGTCAAGTTTACACAATGTATAGACAATGAGGTATACAGTGCCGTTCAAAAGTTTGGGGTCGGTAAGATTTTGTAATGTTTTTGAAAGAAGTCTTATTTTGTAACATTATAAATGTCTTTTATGTCACTTTTGATTAGTTTAGTCCATTTTTATTATACATAAAACATGCTTAATATATTACACATGCAAGAACATGAAATAAGGCTGACTGGGTTAAGTGATAAGGTACATCTGCAGAATATAAACGCACAATTTTAAATTAAAACGGCTTGACAACCGTAAACAGTCTAGAGACTCATCCAATATTGTGAACCATTCAATATTGCTAGATAAATTAAGTGTGATGGGTTTCTCAAGTATGGTCATAGCCTGGTTGAACTCTTATTTAACTGGGAGAATTCAAACGGTAGAAATTGATGGGACACTCTCTGAAGAGACAATCATTAATAATGGAGTTCATCAGGGAAGTGTCCTAGGCTCCCTTTTATTTCTCTTATACATAAATGACATATAAGCTGTTTGTGACTGTAATTTGTTTTTATATGCTGATGACTCAACTGGTTTTAGATAAGGATGTTTCCAAAATACAAGTGATATTAAAATACTGTGTACGGTTTGTCCAATTGAGATGGACAAGCGTCACTCTGTGAGAATGGCAAGAGCGCGTAAGTTGCTTTTTCTTAATACCCAGTTCTCCTGTTGCTCTGTTTACTATTTTGTCAAGCAGGTAGGGCTATTTTCGATTCTTTGCTTATTTCTAATTTTAATCTTCACTAAATATCTGTATTTTAATTAGACGTGATCCTATTTTGAATATTTGCCGTGCGTCTTAAGGGTTATAGACTATAGTCTGTATTTTATTGTAGCACATAAGTAACGCTGTTCAACAGCTAGTTTCGATATGGCCCATTCTCGGGATACTTGCTTTTGCTGTGCTAATTGCAAGAGCTGTCACAGCTGCCCTCAATTAGGTGATTGTAAGCATTATATCTATGTAGTGTGTGCGCTGTTGCGGAAGCGTCAGCGGAAGCATTCAGCTCTCGTGTTCAGCCTCCTCGTGTGAAGACCGACTCGGGTTAAGACCTGCGACTCTACCTGCGCGACTACACCGAGCTAGGACACCTGTAAGGCACTTTAAGTATCTTTTTCACCTTTTCTTTCCTACCTTTATCTTATTCCCCATTATCACTATGTGCTTCCAATACATTCCTGTTGTCTCTCGATAACGCTCTCTCACTGCACACAGAAGGCAGCGCAATACTGCTAACCTGCGCCCTTTTCTCTCATCCTCACACTCACCTCTCACTCTTTCTATGGGTCTATGGAATTGTCAATCAGCAGTCAATAAAGCTGACTTCATTCCAGCCTTTGCATCTTAGTCTACTCTTAATATCTTGGGCTTGACTGAGACATGGATCCATCCAGAAGACTCAGCAACCCCTGCTGCTCTCTCTAATAACTTCTCTTTCTCTCACACCCCTCGCCAGTCGGGGAGGGGTGGGGGCACTGGTCTTCTCATTACTAACAATTGGAAATACTCAACTCTCTCTTCTCTATGCAATAACGCATCATTTGAATATCATGCTATTACACTTACAATATGGATCTTAGTGGGAGTTGTAAGTGTAATAGCATGATATTACACTTAGTGGGAGTTGTAAGTGTAATATCATGCTATTACACTTACAACTCCCACTAAGATCCATATTGTAGTTATTTATCGCCCCCCTGGTCAACTGGGAAGCTTTGTAGAGGAGCTAGATGTGCTGCTGTCCTCCTTCCCTGATAATGGCACTCCACTTGTAGTCTTTGGCGATTTCAACATTCACCTAGCAAAACCGTATGCAACTGACTTCAGCTCTCTCCTAGCTTCTTTTAGATCTCACACGGCTCATCACCACCGGTACTCACAAGTCAGCCAACCAACTGGACCTGGTTTACACACGCAACTGTATCACTGACAACATTTTGGTGAAACCTCTCCACGTTTCAGATCATTTCCTCATTACTTTCAATCTACAACTCACTACCCATGCTCCAGCAACCTCCCCACCATTTACTTTCAGACGAAACCTGCGCTCACTTTCTCCGTCCCATCTTTCCTCTGCTGTGTCATTTTCTCTTCCCTCACCCTCGCATTTCTCATCCCTGGACGTGAACACTGCGACGGATACTTTATGCTCCATCCTAACCTCTTCTTTAGACAACATCTGCCCTCTCTCCTCTAGGCCAGCACACGCCACTCCCTCTAACCCCTGGTTATCTGAGGTTCTTCGTGAACACCGGACCAAGCTCAGGGCAGCGGAGAGGAAATGGCGCAAATCAAAAGACACATCTGACCTCAGTAGGTATCAATCTCTGCTCTCTGCCTTTTTTTGTTGATGTTCACACTGCAAAATCTTCATACCTCCACAACAAGACCAACAGTGCCTCTAACACACAAACACTGTTCAAGACATTCAACTCTCTCCTCTGTCCACCTCCACCACCACCCACCTCCTCGCTAACTGCTGATGATTTTTCTAACTTCTTCACTAACAAAACTACAACTATCAGCAGTTGGTTCTCAGATTCATACACACAGGAACCCAGACTAACCTCTTCCACAGCCAATAACATTCTCTCCTCCTTCTCTCCACTAACCGAGGAAGAAGTATCTAAACTTCTCCTCTCCAGTCATCCTACCACCTGCCCTCTTGATCCCACCCCCTCACACCTTCTACAAGCCATCTCTCCCACACTTCTTCCAGCTCTCACACACATTATCAACTCATCCCTCCACACTGGCATTTTCCCTACAGCATTTAAGCAGGCTCGGGTAACTCCACTGCTTAAAAAACCAACGTTAAACACATCACTTCTAGAGAATTACAGACCTGTCTCTCTCCTACCATTCATTGCGAAAATACTTGAACGAGTTGCTTTTAACCAAGTATCATCCTTCCTGTCTCTGAACAGCCAGCTGGATGTCAACCAATCTGGCTTCAAGAAAGGACATTCTACCGAGACTGCATTACTGTCGGTCACGGAAGCCCTGCGGATCGCAAAAGCTGCTTCCAAATCATCAGTTCTCATTCTCCTGGACCTGTCTGCTGCCTTCGACACTGTGAATCATCAAATCCTCTTGTCCGCCCTCTCATCACTGCGCATCACTGGAACCTCCCTCAACTGGTTTGAGTCCTATCTCACAGGTAGGTCCTTCAGGGTCACGTGGAGAGGCAAGGTATCCAAAGCTCATCAACTGACCACAGGGGTTCCTCAGGGTTCAGTTCTTGGACCGCTCCTCTTCTCTATCTACACCACATCACTGGGACCCATCATACAGGCACATGGTTTCTCTTACCATTGCTATGCTGATGACACCCAGCTCTACCTCTCATTTTAACCAGACGATCCCACAGTAACGGCACGGATCTCAAGCTGTCTGGCGGACATCTCGGCATGGATGAAGGAACATCACCTGCAGCTCAACCTGGCAAAGACTGAGCTTCTTGTCTTCCCTGCCAATCCGTCTCTACAACACGACTTCACTATCCAGCTAGACTCTTCCTCAATCACCCCATCAAGGTCAGTCAGAAATCTTGGAGTAATCTTTGATGATCAGCTGACCTTCACCGACCACATTACAAAGACAGCTCGATCATGCAGGTTTGCTATGCACAACATCAGGAAGATCAGGTCTTTCCTAACTGAGCATGCAACACAACTTCTCGTCCAGGCCCTGGTCATTTCTAGGCTTGATTACTGTAATGCCCTTCTGGCTGGACTTCCATCATGTGCAACTAAACCTCTACAAATGATCCAGAATGCTGCAGCTCGTCTGGTCTTCAACGAGCCCAAAAGGGCCCACGTCACTCCTCTGTTCATCTCTCTGCACTGGCTACCACTCGCTGCTCGCTTCAAGTTCAAGGTGTTGACGCTTGCTTACAGATTGACCACAGGTTCAGCTCCCTCCTACTTTCACTCACTCCTACGAGTCTACATCCCTACCAGAAGCCTACGATCGGTCAATGAGCGACGGCTCGTGGTACCATCACAGCGAGCCACAAAATCCCTCTCCAGAACTTTCTAATTCACGGTTCCATGCTGGTGGAATGTAGCCTAGAAATCTAGACGCACCCTAGCGGCAGCGAAAATCATTTCGCTGCCAGTGTGGTCTAGCAACTCTCAATAGGCTTTTGAGCTGGAAAAACCAAAAACGGGTCAGGCCAATCACATCGCGTATAGAGTCGGCGGGTGGGCTTAACACAATGACGGCACAGTTCATGACGCAGTTCCGCGTGATTTCCATAGGTGATTTCCCTGCTACTTGAAAACAATGAAGATGCAGCGGTCTTTCGAATCGGCTTTGGCCGCGACTCTGGAGGACTTGGAGTTAAGAGAACGTCACTTAAGTCATTCTTAAAAAAGGAAGATGTGTTCGGAGTTTTGCCGACCTGATATGGCAAAAGTTTATTATATCAATTAGCTCCGCTGGTGGAAAAACGCATGGGACTCACTCATCCACAGCCGTTCGTTGCTCTGGTTGGTTGTAGCGTTATCCTATTGCGTGAAGAGGGATTTTGAAAGACAACCGTTTATCCCGCCCCTCGGATTGAGGTATGTCAATGGAGAGTTCCCAGACCTAACATCTTGATGTAGGTCTGGCATGCCAGGCTAGGTGGAATGATCTCCCCACCGTCATCCGGAATGCAGAATCCCTGACAGCATTCAAAAGACAACTGAAAACTCATCTCTTCAGGGAACACTTAACATAAAAAAAAAAATAAAAAAAAATTCCCTTTCCTTTAAATCCTCGCTTGCCTGGCTTATACTACTCTGAGCTATGTGTGAACTTTGTATTTTGAGCACTTCTTGCGTTGTCTTTGCCTTTTCACGATGACTCGCTTGGTTTTGTCCTCAGTTGTAAGTCGCTTTGGATAAAAGCATCTGCTAAATGACTAAATGTAAATGTATTAGGTGAGGAGCTTTGCAGGGCAAGAGACTGGCTCTCTGATAACAACCTCTTATTACATCTAAAACTGAATCCATATTATTTGGGTTGAGAATTAAACTGAACAAAGTCTCCTAACTTGTCTATCAAGGAAGGGGATTATGTAATATCAAATAGAACTACTGTAAACTATCTTGGATGTGTTTTGGACAATGATTTAAGTGGTACTAATATGGCTATGAAAATTCTAGGGAAGGTTAATGCTAGGACAACATTATAATATTTAGTGCTATGTCATCTGGAGTACGCATGCATTTCTTGGATGTCCGATTTGTCTCGTTTTTGGCTGGTTAAGTTACAAATCTCAAAATAAATTGATATGGTTGGCTTTAGGTTTTAATAGCTTTACACATGTTGATACTTCCCATTTTAGATATCTTAAGTGGTTACCTATAGAAAGCAGAGTTGTGCACTTTAAAAAAAGATGGTACACAATATAATTAATAAAAGAGCTCCTTCATATTTTAATATGTATATCTCTAGGGTAAGTGAGAAACACTGTTATAATACAAGGCAGAGTCTATTGGATATTACATTATGTCGTTTTAAAACAATGTATGGTTGAAGGTCTTTGAATACTCAGGGGCCCAGGAATGGAACAAGCTGCCTCTAGGATAGATATAAAGAGTATGTCAAATACAGTTGGTTTTAGTATGAAAGTCAAAAGTTGGCTATTTGATAAGTTGTTTTAGTGATTCATTTGTATTAATGTTTTTGGGTGGATGTTTAAAGGTGGGGTATGTGATTCTCTTTTTTGTCCATTTTTTTCAAAATAACTTGGAAATCCTATTCCTAACCCACTTACAGCCACTGAGTTAAAAGCACTGAAATGAAAATTAAGCAATTTAATTATCTGTGGAACGGGCAGGACTCTAAAAAATCCAGCCAATCATTTCCAAGACCACCTACAATCATTGGACAGTAAGTTCGTCAATCAAACGGTCGTACCATACCCCCCTCCCCCCTCCCCCCAGCGTGCGTGACCCAGTCAGGGCCAGCGTTGGAGGAAAGAAGGTAGGACCATTTGAATTGTGTATTTTCAAAATCTGCCGGTTGTTTTCCAAATCACATACCCCACCTTTAAGTATGATGTAAATTTTGAAATGTGTGTTCTTATTGTTGCGTTGTAAGTATAATCAGTATGCAGTGCTAGGATAACCTGTCTCAACAGTGAAGTTGTGCTTTACATCAAGGACCACAATGGAAACTATTTTTTTGTTAAACTTTATTGTGTTATCCTTGACAAATGAGTGTATTTTCCACTATTATTTTGTCTAATAAATCAAATCAAATCAAAATCCAATCTAGAACAAATTCATCATACTACTATTATTAGGATAATAAATGTAACCATTAATCTATTTGTGCTTAAATATTAAATATAAATATATCTGCTATTTCATAACAGAATATGGCACTCTCATTGTTTTAATCTGCCATGAAGGCCCTTGGGAAAATGAAATGGCTAAAGTGGTGTGTGAACAATATGTTCTGTGTGAGAGCAGCTATCAGTTTGGGAACATGAAAAGTAGGACTCAATTAAACTTACGCTCCCTCTTCATGCCGATTGAGAGGCATTTCTGGAGACGGCAGGACTGGCACTGTCTCCTGTTGCTCTTGGTGATGACGCAGGCATTATGAAACGGGCAGCTGAGCTGTGCGGGTCGCTTCATGGCACGCCTTACAACAGGAACACACAAAAACACAGTGAATCACACTGATGCACTGACTGTAGAACAGGGGTTCTCAAAGTCTATATTCAAAGGTCCAAATCAGAATTTTCGTCAATGTCAAAGGTCCGAAACTGTTGGGGGTGGGGGGGGCGTTTTTTTGTTGACGGGGGGTGGTGGTGGTTGGGGGGGGGGGGATAGTGACATGCCCCCACGGAAGAAAATTTTGAAACATAACCCCTGAAATTCATAGCACATTATAAATGCAACTTATTAGGCAAAGTTGCATTATATTTTTTTTATATTTTCATAAGTTGCACAATTTTTTTATAGCAAAGTAGGCTCAATATATATACAATACTTAACCACTCAGATATATAAAGGCTATCATGATCATTTTGCCAAAAATGAACCATGTATTTATTTAGTTCATAATATGTTTTATTTTTAACTTAAACAAATACGTATTATACGGAACGGTTGGCAACCCATGAGGCACACACGCACATTTGCGCACACACACGTAAGGTCTCTCTCTACCTCTCTGCCGGTTTGGAGCTCGCGAGCTTTAGATTGCGGGAGATTTGAACTAATTTGCGGGCATCAGGGAGCCGCTATCAATATGCGGGAGACTCCTGGAACTTCCGGGAGACTTGGGATATCTGTGAACGCATACCTCTCTGTCCAATCATCTTTGAAAACTCTATTTTCTTCATCAACTTTTCTTTTCCTGGACAATGACATCCTCCACACCCATTCAAACGCTTACTGCGGTGAAGTGTCGCGTACTCGCGTTGCGCCCCTTTTTTCAGTCTATGGTTGCGCCTGATTACGTCAAAAGTCATACGCTCAGTGGATGTCATGGCAACTAAATCACGGAGGAAAACATTAAATATCTCGCCTTCGTTTTAATTTCGGACCATCTCAAAAAATAAACAAATGATTTTAACATGTGTTTATCAAAGTAGGAAATCCACACTTTTAATCTCTTACAATTAGTGCTCTTGAAATACGAAATGGAGGCGGGTCCGGATTGAATTCCCTCCGGGTCCGGATGCGGACCGGAGTCCGGACTTTGAGAAGTACTGCTGTAGAATAAATAAGATGCCACAAGATACGTGCACAACTGTCTACCAGTGTCTGACATTAACTTAATTAAAGGGCAAATAGTTTTTTCTAACCACAGAACAGACTGCATGCATGTCTATTTATCAAATGCTTCAATTAAATTTAATAAATTGAGGAATTGACCCCTCATTTTAAATATCTTTCAGTAGCATGTTTGCCTCCCAAGCCCTGGTTAAAGTAATAGTTCATCCAAAGATGAAAATAATTTCCTCACCGGCATTTCGTTACAAACCTGCATGATCCACTTTCTGTGAACCACAGAAGATATCCTGAACATTTCAACACAATTTGACAATACAATGAAAGTCAATGGGGTCCAAAACATCACTGGACCAATCTGACTTTCATTGACTTTCAATAAACCATAGTAAATGATGACAGAATTGTTATTTTTGGGTGAACTATTCCTTTAAGTGCTTTCCCAGCTGTCTATCAATTATGACAGAAAGATCAGCAATGTGAACGGGTTTCTTATATTGTTTTCTGAAATATAGTCTATTTGTACAAGTATATTCCCAACATGCATGTTCTGTTTTGGTTTCATTTTCACTGTGTTTCGTGTGCTCTTTTCCCCTGTTGTTCATTCTAGTTGTTTCCATGGTTGTTAATTAAGTTGTTCTGTTAATGATCTCCCCCCTGTGTATTTAAACCCCAAGTTCTGTCAGTTTTGATTATGTTTGGTGGTTTTGCTATTATTCCTGAGTTTGCCCTGTAGTTTCCTGAGTATATAATTAAAGATTGATCTTCATATTATCTACCGTCGTGCGCTTTATTGCCGCAACCCTACTGTGACACCAGCATTATTCAGACGTTTTAAAATATGCTGAAAGCACCCTGGGAAACAAACAATTACTGTATGAATGCAGTTGAAATTTGTTGTGATGCGTGTGGGTTGGTCACAAAATATGCTACTGTACCCTATAATTATTTTCTGTTTTCAGGTTTGCTTTCACAATTTTGATGCAAATCACAGCAATCAAAAACGGAATGATGATTGAACAGTTTTTAAAGCTCTGTGTACATCCTGAAGGTCATATTTCACATTTCCTGTTTAGGAGGAGAACAATTTCGCCAAGGCTTATTATGAGAACTATTTGACGCATACATTTTAATAAACAAATCCCTGATGTCCTCTGCCATGTTTTGTTCCTACTGGTTGAGTTAAAGGGATAGTTCACCCAAAATTTTTAATTATGTCACAATTTACTCACCCTCATAGCGTTCCAAACTTGTATGATTTTCTTCTGTGGAAAACAATATGAGATATTAATCCAGTTCAGTTTTAACAGTGTCACATAAGACACTTGTTTTAACCGCTTTATATTTTATAATAATTTTATGTATTTTAGAGTTTTAATAGGTGAAAATATTATAATAATTGTATGTATTTTAGAGTTTTAATAGATGAAAATGTTGTCTAAGTCATTTTAGTCCTCTTATCATTTTATATGTGTATGGATTTAAATGTTACTGGGTCTGCCTGTCATGTGAGTGATCACATGACAGGAAACAGGAAGTAGACCAGCATAAAGGAGGCAGGATGCCAGTCAAACGAAGGTCACAAACAACAACTAACTGGTGATCACCCACTTGCTGGATGCAAACGAACTTCACACTGATGATGTAAAGTCTAATTCATTTCTGTTAACCGGTTCTTTTGGACAGTTTGTTTAGAAGAACCAGTTCAAAAAAACTATTTAATTGCAATGATGTCACTAAACATGTCTTTTCTAACAACTCAGTGCATTGTTATACCAATGAAACCTTCAAATAAAGTCATTTGTGTTCACGCATATTAAAAAATTTAAATAAAAAGGTATTTGTGTGAATATTGCTGATAATTGCCTTTCATTCCCTAAAGGTTAATAGTGTTTGTGGTCACGGTTTAATATGCGGATCCTTTTTGTCAATATTGAGTAGCCTACATCTTAGGGTCTTAGCACACATTACAGACATTGATGCACAAACGTGGATATTTTCTACATGTCTAAAGTATATAGAAAGAATAATCCAGTCTTATTTACTCCTTGATTTTCTTAACAACTAAAAAAAATCTGCATGCACAATAAACCATAGTTAAATTCAGGTTTTTCATGTTATAATAAAACATTTAGGGCTTTTAATAAACCTAGACATAAGAATATTACCATTATGTCCATAGTATAGTCAAATATCTCATCAGACAAACTTCGACAGGTTGGTTGAACCGTCTCTTTTCGAGTCGGGCGTTCTACTTCAGCCGAGTGTCTTACCTCATCAACCTTAAACTAAAGTTGAATTCAATTTGACTAGTGACGCGGCTCGATCGGTTACTTCCTGAGAACCGGCTCAAAAGAACGATTTGTTCAAGAATCGAACATCACTACTACACACTTTTAACAGCCTACGTTTTATTGTGTTATTTTAAGTTTCATTTGAATATTGTAAATACACTTTATTACTGTTGTTCATCTCATCTTTTTAAACACTCCCAACCTCACAGATTAATCAGACCCCATTTTTAACTCATCTAACTGAACCGAGTAGGATTGTTACACAGAATATAGCACACAATTCATATGGACTACTTTATCGACAGCCTCTCTTACAGTAAAAAATGTGCTGCTAAATATCTCCTTTTGTTTTCCACAGAAGAAAGAGGGTCATGCAGGTTTGGAACGGCATGAGGGTGAGTAAATGATCTTCAATTACAACACTTACAGCCGCTGAGTTCATCCGTGTTGCTCACTCACCTGAAGAAGCCTTTGCAGCCCTCACAGGTCATGGCGTTAAAGTGGTAGCCTGTGGATTTGTCACCGCATACTTGACAAATCTTGGGCCCATCATCTTCCTCCGTTTCTTCCTCAGACCCATCACCGTGTCCCGAGTCGCCCAGGGAGAAAGCTCCTCCAATTCTTTACTCATCCTGATCTGAAGTAAGCACTGCAACACAAGGCACAAGTCACTAAATCACACATACAGCTCATTACCAACAATATGTTTGTTATGTCAACACATAATATGAATTCATGCAGAGATCAGTTGAATAGTAAAAAACTGAAAACCAAAAACTGCTGAACATCCACAAATAGGCTACATTTAATAAACTACTAGCTACATATTTATTTCAAATGACTCTGATGGTGATGGTTATGGTGTACAAACAGTGTTACGACCACAATCACTGTACTGCACTACTGTTAATACCAGCTCCTGCTTTAATCTTAACCATATTACACATCCTCATAATATTTGCACAACCTCAAAATCTGCCTCCAGCAAACAATATCCAGAGAATTATATTTGCACAGAATGTTAATATTCTGAATTGCCTTGGTCGACTCATTTCACAAACAGCAACTTTGCTTTTGCCTATTTGTTTTTTTTATATATAAGATATAAATAATCTCATCAATGACAAGAACTTGATGGAAAATAGCCTTCATTAAATTGTAATATTTAAATGATGGTAATTAGTTTGTACTCTGACTCGAACTGGTTCTAAAAGGACAGAAAAAAGAGAGAATGTGACTGCCATTATACACAATCGATAAAACATCTCAAAAGCATCTGGTATGGTAAGGAAAATATCTTGAACTCTTTTCATTTCTGTTAAGAAAGAGATCAAATTGTTAAATGGTCTGACACTGATTCATTCCTTTTACGATCCACCTGTACATAAATGCCTTCTATTAAGACAAGACAATGAACATTACAATAGTGTTTTAAACTCACACATATCACATCCACACTTCGAACAAATAACAAAATCAAAACAACCTTCGCAACTAACCTGTTTGAACATTCAAATGATAAAGTCACTGAGAATAAAACATGTATCAATCATCACATAACCATTCAGTTAGTTGCGTGTAGGCTCACGGCTGTGACTTTAAAACGTGTTCAAAGTTCAAGAAACATACCCTTTGTACGATCCGTGTAACGCAGAAATCTGGAGTGCGTCCTCCAGGGCAAGACCTTTATCCTAAATAAGCCATTGAAAGAACACAGCGCACACACACACACACAATGCCAAAGAAAGCTGAATTTATGTGTTGCCATGGTATCCACTAAGCATTGGTCAAGTCAGACTCCCACTATAAGCCATAATCCTGGCGTGCAGCAGCATATAGTCTATATGATTATGGTTGGGTGAAGGTTCATGTCTCATTATGAAAAAGAAGACACAAAGTGAACAGAATATAACGATGGACTATTATTTATTTTTCTTCATCTTATTATTATTATTACATTTTATCATATTAAATAAAATATGAATAATAATACTAAAGACATTTATAATGTTACAAAGGATTTCTGTTGCAAATAAATGGTTTCTTGAGCAGCAAATCATCATATTATACTGATTTCTGAAGGATCATGTGACACTGAAGACTGGAGTAATAATGCTGAAAAGTCAGCTTTGATCACAGGAATAAATTACATTTTAATATTCAAATAGGAAACAGTTATTTAAATTGTACTTAAAATGAACTTTCAGCTCAAAACACATTTTCATAACTTAAGAATGTTTGAAAAACGTTCTTGGAACATGTTTTTGTTAGCTGTGCTAAGCAATCATCTGTAAAACTGATTATTGTTATTATTAATCTATTATCTAACTCATAGTTCCCAAAGTGGGTGCCGCAGAATCTCATCTTTTTTCCAACTTAGACAGCCTAAAATAACTATCCTACCATATCATATTTTTAAAGCATATATTTTGAAAATACTTAAAAACACCAACATGAGCATGTAACATAAAGAAAAAATTAAATTGCAGTTGGTTAGCTATTATTTAAAGAGTTAAGTATCAATCTTTAAATGTGTTTTGTTCCAATGATTCCCACATAAAGTTATTGGTTCAAATCACTAACTGAAACAATCGTTGTCATACACTTGTTGGTTAACAATAAGTTGTTCACTTTCTTGTTCACTTTTATTTATTTCGGAGATCTGAGGTAAATTGTTGCTTTCAGTATGGCTATAAAATACACACAACATTGTATTCAAACTCACACAGATGCTTTTAACATTAAAAAAAGCACATAAACAGTTCCTGAGATTATCATATTTGTTTTTCCAGCGGCTGGTTAGGACAAAAACTCTGATTAACATTTAAAATAAACCTTTTATCATGTGTCGCGTCGTGTCTGGTTAGGACACGGTGTTAGGCCTGTTGTGATGCATTCATAATAAATGCATGTTGCTGTTTATGCCTCATTTGTTGTTTGCACATCTAGATTTTACATAGAAGTACAATGATAAATCTCTTGAAAAGTGTTTTTATCATTTTATACCATTTTCTTTGATTGGATGTATGTGACTTTGTCCCACACACTGCTCAGCTAACAGCTAAAAAATGACACAAAATTAAAATATATTTTTTAATATTCTTATTTTTCTCAAGTTGTTTGATAAAACAAGTCAATTTTATCATTTATATGATATTTTCATAATAATATGAAACACAATGTTTAGTTTAATTGGGTTGGGGTGCCGTGGGAAAGGGGTGCCATGCTTTCAGAGAGTTTGAGAACTGCTAATCTAACTGATATCATAGCTTAACATTTACTGCCATTCATTTGGCCTTGACTAAAAAACCTCATGTTTTATTTTTAGTTTCCAAGTGCATAAATGACCAAAGGAAGGCCACTAGACAGATTAGTGACCTATTTTACTGAGACTGGTGCAGGTGAGTGTTAAAGGATGTGATCCTAAAACGTACTCGGTTACTAACGTAACCTCGGTTCTCTCTAGAGAGGGAACGAGTACTGCGTAATATCTTACGCTATGGGGAAACACTCTTTCCTCGAGATATTGAAGCCAAAAATTATCCTTAATTTTTTTAATCATGCAAAACGCTTTTGCAGCAGCAAGCAGACAAGGGCGAAACAGCTCGCGCGCCCATTGGCTGCCTCGCTGGAAAAGCTGCAGCCTATCGAGTGAAGGCACTGCGTGACGTAATGACGAATGAAGACGCTTTGCGCTCATTTCGTCATGTCCCGCCAGTATAGGCGTGGTCTCACCCTATAAATACCCCTCGATAGCTGTATTTCTCTGATTTTGTACACCGAAGCGAACCAGAGCATAGTTCAAGCACGGCAAGATACGCAGTACTCGTTCCCTCTCTAGAGAGAACCGAGGTTACGTTAGTAACCGAGTACGTTCTCTTACGAGAGTATCTCTCGTACTGCGTAATATCTTACGCTATGGGGACCCCATACAAAACGCCGTGCGGACAGGGATCCAACACCAGAGTCCCGGGGCAAAGCCCGGGGCACATCTAGTGCATAATCACCATAACTCACATAGAGTAGAGGAGGAGAGGCTAAAGCATCACTCCTTTATAAAGTCCCGTAGGGACACTGACCCGTAAGGGCAACATAGCCGCATTGGCGGCCAATAAGCCCGAAGTTCAGACCGCCAAAAGCTTAGCTTGTAGGGCGGGCACCTCCAGGTTATAGTACTTGATAAACGTCGACGGCGAGGCCCAGCCCGCAGCCGTACAGATATCCTGCAGGGAGACCCCGCTATACCATGCCCACGACGAGGCCACGCCTCTCGTGGAGTGCGCTTTGACACCCAATGGGCACCGTAGGCCCTTGGAAGTGTAAGCCAGCGCTATGGCATCCACTATCCATCTGGATAGGCTCTGTTTTGAGGCGGCGAGTCCCTTAGAACGGCCGCCAAACAAAACGAAAAGCTGCTCGGTCTGCCTGAACCCAGCCGAGCGGGACACATAAGCCCTTAACGCCCTGACAGGGCAAAGGAGACTCGCGTCCCTCTCCTCATCGAGAACCGGAAGGGCTGACAGGGAAATCACCTGGGCCCTAAACGGTGTATTGAGGGATTTCGGCACGTAGCCGTGCCTCGGTTTGAGTACGACCTTTGAGTCGTTAGGCCCAAACTCCAGACATGACGCGCTTACAGAAAGCGCCTGCAAGTCCCCTACACGCTTCACTGAAGCGAGAGCCAATAGAAACACCGTCTTAAGGGACAGGTGCCTCATATCCGACAGCTGGATCGGCTCGAACGGGGCGCCTTTCATGGCCTCCAAGACCGTGGAAAGGTCCCAAGCCGGGACTGAAGGGGGCCTGGGAGGATTTATTCTCCGAGCCCCTCGTAGGAAACGCACGACTAAGTCGTTTTTCCCCAGTGACTGGCCAGACACAGGTTTAGCAAACGTTGCTATGGCCGCCACGTACACTTTGAGCGTGGATGGGGTTCTTCCCTTATCCATCAGCTCCTGAAGGAAGGCAAGCACTTCCTCAACCCCGCAGTCCACGGGTGAAAAGCCACGGGCTCGACACCAAGTAGAGAACACCGACCATTTCGAGGCATAGAGCCGTCTGGTAGACGGAGCTCTAGCCTGTGCGATCGTGTTTAGCACTCCTTCTGGGAGGCTAGCGGGTACCCGTTGATGGCCCATGCGTGCAGGGACCACAGTTCCGGGTGAGGATGCCAAATCGAGCCCTCTGCCTGAGAGAGGAGATCTCTCCTCAACGGTACAGGCCACGGGGCAGTGCTGGTCATCCGCATCAGGACCGGAAACCAAGCCTGGTTCGTCCAGAGCGGAGCCACAAGCAGCACTGGGCATCCATTTTCCCTGATCCGCTCCAACACCTGTGGCAGGAGCGAGACCGGGGGAAAAGCGTACAGGGGACCGCTGGGCCAAGTATGGGCCAGCGCGTCCCTGCGCTTTGAGAAGAATACTGGGCAGTGAGCGTTCTCGCGGGACGCGAACAGGTCCACCTGCGCTCTGCCAAACGTTTCCCACAGGAGCTGGACCGTCTGCGGGTGCAGCGACCATTCTCCTGTCAGGACGTTGTCTCTGGACAGCATGTCTGGACCCGTATTCAGGTGCCCAGGCACGTGCGCCGCTTTCAAAGAAAGGAGGTTGCGCTGGGCCCAGACCAAGAGGGGTTCCGTCAGCCTGCAAAGGCGTGCGGACCTGAGGCCGCCCTGGCGATTTATGTACGCCACCACTGACTTGTTGTCCGATCGGACCAAGACGTGGTGGCCCCTCACCAGGGGACAGAAGCGCCGCAGCGCTTTGTCGACTGCTATCAATTCCAAGCAGTTTATGTGAAGGAGCTTCTCCCGCTCTGACCATAGGCCAGCCAACGGTCTGCCCTCGAGCAGCGCTCCCCACCCCGTGGTGGAGGCGTCCGTAGACACCACTTTCACCCTTGAGGCGGTCCCCAGACTCACACCAGACTGATACCAGCTGGTTACTTTCCAGGGTTCCAGAGCCGAAACGCACCTTTGGTCGACCCTGAGGCGACACCTGCCCGTGGACCATGCCCGGGGCGGGACCCGTGCTTTCAGCCACCACTGCAGCGGGCGCATGCGAAGCAGGCCCAGCTGGAGTGCATGGGATGCTGAGGCCATCAGGCCCAGCAATTTCTGAAACCGTCTGAGCGGGACTATGGAGCCGTGGCGGAAGGATTCCGCGACGCGCTGAATACTTAGTACGCGCTCCGGTGACAGGCGTGCCGTCATGGAAAGCGAGTCTAACACTGTTCCCAGGAAAGAAATTCTCTGGCTGGGACACAGCAGGCTCTTTCCCAGTTGACCGTCAGGCCCAGTGTCTCGAGATGCTCGAGCATTGTGGCCCTGTGTTCTATGAGCTCTGACCGTGATCGAGCTAGAATCAGCCAATCGACCAAGTAGTTCATAACTCGCATGCCCTGAAGTCTCAGGGGCGCGAGAGCCGCGTCCATGCACTTCGTAAATGTACGGGGTGCCAAAGACAGGCCGAACGGCAGGACTGTGTATTGATAAGCCTGGCCCTCGAACGCGAATCTCAAGAATCGCCTGTGATGGGACGCTATTTGTATTTGGAAATACGCGTCTTTCAGATCTATCGACATAAACCAGTCCCCTTGGCGCACTTGCGCGAGGATTTTCCTGGTCGTAAGCATCCTGAACTGGCGCTTCACAAGCGCTTTGTTCAGCTGTCTCAGATCTAGAATGGGTCTGAAGCCCCCATCTTTTTTCGGTACCAGAAAATATCTGCTGTATAAGCCCCCTTCGCTCTGAGCCTGAGAAAGGGGCTCTATGGCCCCTTTGCTCAGTAGTTTCGCTATCTCGGCTCGAAGTAGATGAGATACTTCGTTTTTCACCGAAGTCTCGACGGGCGCCGTACAACGGCGTGGACGTCGTGCGAATTGTAGCGAGTAGCCTCTCTTTATAGTGTTCAGCACCCAGTCTGATACCCCGGGTAGCTTCGACCACGCTTCTGCGCGAGTAGCTAGGGGTAGGATGCAGACCGGGCTCTGGCCGTGACCTGGCAACGGCTCGAGAGCCCCGGTACCCTGGGAACACGACGCCGTGTTTACAGCGTTCGAGGCGGGGGGCGCGCTGGGCACAGCGGGCAGTCTGGCCGCGCTCATAATCTCTATGGCGGGACGTATAACGAGAGTGAGCGGGGCGAATCCCGTGGGATTCGGCGTGCTTGCGGGAGGATGTGGGCGCAAACCTACGGGCACATCTACAGCACTGTGCACGCTTTCGGCCGGAGCCGATAGATTGTGTGTTGGTTTCGTTTTTACAGAAACCAAGGGACACGGGGCATGCAGCGTGAGCGGGCATTGTATGGGCGCAATCGCTACATTGTTTGCACAATCGACCTGAGTCAGATTTATGTGTGCTCGCCTCGCACCGTGGCGGGCTGTGTCTGGGTGTGGGAATGGGCACTGGGGCGTGGGCATTCTTACAACACTCATAACACCATCGGCCGTGGCCGGCATACCAGAAAATACACTCTTTATTGGATTTATCTGGGTAGCCATGAAAACGGCTTTTTTGTGCAGGCAAGCGGGCTGAGACACCGGCTGCTTCACTGCTAAATACACTGGCACAGTCACATCGCAAGGAACTGAACGAGCGAATCTTTTCGGTGGGGAGCCGGCCGCAGCGGGCTCCGAACACCGTCGCTTTCTTAGAGTGGCTAGGAAAGCTTCGAGGCCTCGGGCTTGAGCTCAATCTTCGGCCGAGGCCCGCGCTGAGCGGGGCGGCGTCCAGCAGAGCGAGAGCGCGGTCTCTGATCCCGGGCCTGGCGGCGCTGTGTAGCGGCGGCTGCGGGCGATGCAGGCCGAGGCTGCGAGCTGCGAGCAGACGGCTGCTTAGAGCGACCTGCAGCGGAGCTCGAGCGCTTCGGAAGGAAGTGCTTCATGGCCTGCGAAGTCTTCTGCTCCTCCGAGAATCTGTCCGCGAAATCCTTGACGGCAGATCCGAAGAGGCCCGCAGGGGAAATGGGCGCGTCGAGGAATACAGAGCGCTCAGCTTCCGTCATCTCAGACAGCGTCAACCACAGATGTCTCTCAGCAACGGCGAGAGAGGCCATATTCCGCCCCATGGCCTGAGCAGCGGCTTTAGCGGCGCGTAGAGCAAGGTCCGTAGCGCCTCGTAAATCCGCCACGTTGATCGCACCCGGGCCTTCCTCGTCCAGTTTAAGGAGAAGGTCGGCCTGGTAGATCTGCAAGATCGCCATCGTATGCAGCGCTGAGACCGCCTGTCCAGCGGCTGTGTAAGCACGCCCGTGCAGCGATGAAGTCACCCGGCAGGCTTTAGAGGGGAGCGTCGTCTGCGCGCGCCGTCCCGCAGAGGGCGGGCAGAGATGCGACGCGACCGCCGCCTCGACAGGAGGAATGGAGAGATATCCTTTATCTCCCGCGCCGGTGACAGAAGTGAAGGCCGCAGAAGTGGAAGTGCGCAGTCTGGCGGAGAACGGGGCGGTCCATGACTTAGCGACTTCGTCGTGGAGCTCAGGGAGGAAGGGGGCGGGCCCTAGACTTAGACGGGGCTTCGTCTTTCTTGAGAAAGCGCCCGTCGAGTCTGTTGCGCGGCGGCAAGGCGGGCGCCTCCCACTCGAGGCCGATGCTCTCTACGGCCTGGGTGAGCAGACGCATCAGCTCAGCCTCAATGCCGGGTCTCCTCCCAGAGGGTTGGCTAGACACGTCAGCGGGGGGGAGGTCCACAGAGCTCGCCCAATCCTCGCTATCGGAAGCCACAAGAGAGCATACCTCGGCAGGCTCGTCCAGCTCGGGAGCGGAAGCGGCGGCAGACGGCGGGCGCTGTCCGTCCGGGAGCGACTCAGGTGAAGCCGGCGAAGCAGGCGGGCGAACCGGCGAGCTTTGGCGGGCTGGAGAAGGCTCGGGAGCGCGCTGGGCGCGACGCTTCTTACGGCGCGGCACAGAAGGCTGGGACGCGGGTTCAGAGAACGACGCCAGGCGAGTCCGCAGAGTCGCCATAGGCAGAAGTTCGCAGTGCGGGCATCCACCATCCGCGAGCGCGATAGCAGCGTGCTCATGACCCAGGCAGGACACACAGATGACGTGACGGTCCTCATCGCTGAGTTGAGAGCGGCACGAGCCACAGAAAGGCATCTTTAAAAAGACGCAGCTCTTTTAGAACATATAATGGGTGTTGCGTCACGTAAGCAAACACACACACACACAGTGACAGAGTAAAGGATATAGTACGCCGGAAAGCGCAGCAGATACGGCAGTTGAAGGCGGCTGGGCCAGCGACTTCAGAAGATGGCACGTCCCGCTGAGAAGGCTACAAGTCAACGGCGCGGCTTCTCACTCTGGATCCCGCGATGCGTGAGCTTCGCGTGAAGAATGAAAAAATCAGAGAAATACAGCTATCGAGGGGTATTTATAGGGTGAGACCACGCCTATACTGGCGGGACATGACGAAATGAGCGCGAAGCGTCTTCATTCGTCATTACGTCATGCAGTGCCTTCACTCGATAGGCTGCAGCTTTTCCAGCGAGGCAGCCAATGGGCGCGCGAGCTGTTTCGCCCTTGTCTGCTTGCTGCTGCAAAAGCGTTTTGCATGATTAAAAAAATTAAGGATAATTTTTGGCTTCAATATCTCGAGGAAAGAGTGTTTCCCCATAGCGTAAGATATTACGCAGTACGAGAGATACTCTCGTAAGAGAACCTTAAAGTCCCCTGTAGTTAATAATTGTATCGCTTGAAACTCATCTTTGATCACCAAAATTACATATTTAAATTTTTTTCCCCTTAAAATAGCTTGAATGTAATTCTACACTCTTGCTTCATTTAGTATAAGCGGTTCTATGAATATGCAAATTAGCCCCGCCTCCACTCACTCACACCAGCTAGAGATCCACTCGTTGACGATCACACGTTGTCGTGATTGGTTACAAGGGTAGTTTGTGACATCAGAAAAAACACCAGCGATTTCAAACTGCGTTTTTGAGATTGTCTTTGGTTCCCTGCAGTTTTAAGGAGGAAATACTCTGCAATGGTGTTGACTTATGAATTTTCTTATAAATTGGTTTGTCAAAACACCACATAGAGATAAAATGCTTGATTTGAACTTTTCTGATAACAGTTCATGCAGCTGAACTTGGTAAGGTCAGCATGAGTTCATTCTCTGGGTCCAGAGAGCAATAACCTGTTGGTTAAGTAATGTGCCTTTTCTCCGAGAGTGTTTTCCTGTGCCTTTATACAATATGAGCAGAGGTTTTTATTCCTCCCCCACAGCTCAAATTACCCTTCTTCTTATCTACTCAATCCCCACATTAGCAACGCCTCCACCCTTTCACTATTCACTTTCCCTTGTGATTAACAACACCGTAACCCACTACCCTCTGGATTGTTTGCATTGTGAAAATCAATTTTTGGAACAAATCAACAATTCTTCTCCAAATCCCAAAAGTAATGTGTTTAACAGTTATTTTTTTTAATGTTCTTCATGTTTTTATTAGCTAGTTTGTAACACACAATTATGTCAAAATGCCCATTGTGTGGAGTATTCACATAAACACAGTCTGTTAATGTTCTACAGAATATAAACATTAGGAGAAAAGCGGATGTGTAATAGAGTATTAGATCCATGCAATCATTCTTAAAGGGACAGCAGCCTCATAAACTGTTGCCATCTGTTTTTAATAATAATAATAATTCATTACATTTATATAGTGCTTTTCTCGGCACTCAAAGCGCTTTACATGGAAGGGAGGAATCTCCTCCTTCTGGATATTATAATTAATAATTGGATAATGGATTATATAATGGATATTATAATTGATATAATAATTGAATATTCACTCACTGCTTTTGACTGAATCACTTTTATATATTTAATATGAATCAATTTATATTTAATTACAGTGGAGATACAGTGTTTTATTTTTACATTTGATTATTCAATTTCTGTTTATGTTAAATAAACCTAGGCTACTGTACCTAAAAAAACTTTTTCATTTTTTTTCTATTGTATTAATCCTATTGTTTGTAATTTGCTTCTTTGTTCCTATTTTTTATATCAAAAATAAAATAAAATGTCCTGCCTTGCTTTATTACAGAACAGTGCCAGTCATGTGTGTACTGCAGTCAGCTTAAACGCTTTTTATTTTATAATATTGAGCTGACTAAAATGGGAAGAAAAACTAAATAAATTTCAAGGTTTACATTTCAATGGGATTTTTTTCTTCAAGATCTTATTACACCAGGGATCTTCAATCGCAGCCAAATCCGGCCCGCCAAACATCTTCATCTGGCCTGAGAGGGCATACGGATTACATGCAGGTCACACAAATCAAGGCGATTTGTTTTTGCACTTAAGTGTATTGTTTTTGCACAAGTAATTTGTCCACAAGGTGGCAACAACTGACCCGGGCGGATGTTTCACAGTCGAAAAATTAAAATGAAGTGACGGAACAACAACAAACTAACGGAGACCGCAACAACAACAACAGATGCCTATATATAGGCTACACACATGCATATATATGTCAAATCAAAATGTCCGATATGCCACCAAAAAGCTCAATGTGGCCCTAATTGGATTTTCAGATGAAGTATAATGTTGTTCACATGACCTTTAAATTAAATCAGAGACCAATATTTGTTTTGATATATATGATATATATGTTTTTCTTTCCTTTTTTTACATTTTAATTTTACGTTTTTAATTTAATTACAAATGAGCTTTTATTAAGAAAAGTTGGATTACAAAATAGCAGTTTAACTACAATATTTGCAGAATTTAAATAACATATTTTCCCAAAAATCTAACTATCTGTCATATGTCATATTCAATGATATTATTGGTCTTCTTCACATGGTCATCATGTCACATCAATCTGCATCACATGTGAGTGAGAGAATAATTGAGACCGACTCAACTGTGAAGTTAACATAGCCTTTGTTCACAGACATACGTCACAGAGTTCTGCAATTACCAGCACTCTTAACAGACTTCACCCAAGTGTTCTTCCTTGTGTATAATTTTAACCATAGGCATACAGAGCATATTTAAGTGTTCATTATTCGCAGGGTCTTGTCTCTACTGGGCACTCATTCACTTATTGAAGTGCTACACTGCATTTCATTGATCATTTATAGACCTCTGCTCTCTATCATGACATCATGCTGTACGCCTGAGGACTAAAAGTTCAACCTTAACCGTAATGTAAAAAATTATGTTCATTATGGGGCTTAGAAAAGAAACATTTCAGGGAATATGAATTGTTATATTTAAGTGCATTATAGACATTCCAAGAATTTTGACATTAAAAATGCTGTTGATTCTTAAGATACATTAAAATTACCAGGAAGTTCAAAAATAAGTGTTATATAACCAGATGTCAAACCTATTGAAATTCTTTTGTTGGAGAGAGAGAGAGAAAGAGAGAGAAAGAAGAGAGAGAGAGAGAGAGAGAGAGAGAGAGAGAGAGAGAGAGAGAGAGAGAGAGAGAGAGAGAAGAGAGAGAGAGAGAGAGAGAGAGAGAGAGAGAGAGAAATTTAGGTAAGTGTGTAAATGTGTGTGTGTGTGTGTGTGTGTGTGTGTGTGTGTGTGTGTGTGTGTGTGTGTGTGTGTGTGTGTGTATGACCTCAGTGTGTTTACCTACTGCCCACCACAGTGACCTCAGTAATGTATGTGTGTGTTTATGTATGTTAAAACACTGTGGTATCGAATGTTCACAGATAATCTAATCTGCTACACTGTTAATTTGTACAATTGTTTTATTTTGTACATTTAAATTTAAGTAAAGTTATGTTATAATATTTTTTATGTCTTTATAATTAATAATACAGCTTTAGTAAAGGTGAAAAGCGAGCATGTCATTACGCATGACTGAGTGGTTTGATACATTGTAATTTTTGTTATACAAACAATAACTTTTTTTTGTTATTGTTCAAAATTAACTACATTTATAAAATGAGTCAATACATCATCAATCTTTCTTCCAATACGAATGTTTGGGACAAATATGGACAAACCCCACCGTTGGTTTAAATTTGACCCACAAATGGGTTAAAAATAACCCAGGATTTTTTAAGACAAGTCACTTTACTCGGCGGCCATCTTTGAAACGCCTCTCGTTCATGCAAGTCAGGCCCGGCTGCAGGATGAAATTACTGAGGGGGCATGTGAAATTGTTAAGGGGGCTTAACTTTATACCATCATATTTTTAAATTCAGCGCTCCCTAAAACACTCCATATACAACTGCACAGGTAACCGGATATAAAAAAGATAAGCCAGCATAATTTATTCATATATTGACTTTCACGCTTAAATTTAAAATATTCTAACTGACTCCTCAGAGTGAGTTTTTATTTTAGAACGTTCCACCTTAACGTTTCCATGGCAACGCGTCATATTTGTCACGTGACAAACTGCACAATAATGCATGACAGATGTATTGCTTTTATTTCCTTTTTTATTCAAAATATTCACAAACTTGCTTACCATGTCATCAACTATCTGATATTCCGATTCTCAAAAATGTGGTAGTGAGTGTGTTTGGTCGTTTAAAACCTTTATAAATTTGATCTTGATCTATAACGTGAGATGGGCGCCACCATGTTTCTTTGCGCCGCAGTTCAGAGTCCTGTCAGTCATCAGTTTCTCGCAAAATACATGTAAGAAAGTGGCCGGGTGAACTGTGAGAAGAATAGAGTAAGCTTTATAGTTACTTCCACTATGTTTGTCTGATATGAATAACACACGTTGGCAAATTTTAATAGATTGTTATTGCTGCTTCCACATCTGTGTGTATTTTACAAACTCCAAATGTATTGTTTTACTAGTACTTATGTGTATTTAAATGTCTGATACCTAAAATAAACATAATTTATGAGGTTGAAAACACTCCATAGTTGTGATATATGACAGCGCTACGCTCGTCCGTCTCTGGCTCAGCGCCAACCAACGCGTGAATCTGGCAGTGATGTCACGTCACTGAACATTATAAATCCTATTATGTTGTGGGCCTCACCGCTCAAAAGTTTAAACATTTAATTTGTAACCATGAATACAAAAATTAAACTGAGGGGGCACAAATCAGATCTGAGGGGGCAATGCCCCCTTTTGCCCCCTCGTGGCGCCGGGCCTGATGCAAGTGCAGCTTCTATCTTTTTGAAAGGGGAAACATCAATTTCTCTAATACTGTTCGCCAAGCTTACGATTAAATTTCATATTTGAAATAAACCAATGAAATCTGACAACAACTGTCTCATAAATTTTGTTTCTAACCACTCAAACATGACAGAAAACAAAATTGTTCAGGCTGGATCAAGCTAACGCGCATGAGCAGTGGAAGCGCGCGTCTGACTCCGGAGCTTTTAACGCCAGCTGCGGTGATGCGATGACTTTACCAATTGGTGATTGGCTCTTATTTAGAAGGCGGACTTATTCCGCCATATTGAGTGTTGCACTTTTCCCCATTCAAAACAATTCTAGTCTTTGGAAAGGTTTAAGTGGCAGAGGTAAGTTGTCACAACTCTACACAACTCTTGTTGTCACAACTTTAAATATCTTTTCAATTATATCTTCTTCGCTTGATAAATAATTATTAATGTGCTGAGAATACCTTAATCTCTTAAAGGATTTAATCTTCAAAAGAAAATTGTACAAATTTAAGTGCCATAACAATTATTTGCACATTCAATTAAAGAGATCCAAAACCTGTTTGAGTTTCGAAGAATGTTGCTAACCAGACAGCTGACTCCCATATTTTATTTAAGTCAATGGCTACTGTCAACAGTTTGATTATCAGCATTCTTCAAAATATATATTTTTTTGTGTTCAGCAGAAGGAAGAAACTCATACAGGGTTGGAACAACTTTGGGGTGAATAAAAGGTGACAACATTTTTGGGTGAACCTTTAAGTTCAATATACAGGCTAGACTACCATAGTTTAGTGCATTCGAAAGGCAATTACAGTAACATACTTCCATATGGGAAAAGCAACTTCACTGAATGTCCAAAGAGCGCTGCATTTGAACAGCATGTCCTGCAACTAGGACAACACGTCTCAAACAGGCCAAACTACACAAAGCATTCCTCAGAGATTTAGACTAGCCGAAACAGACTCAAACAAATATTGGGTTTCGGGATTTTTTTTGTTTTTGTTTGATTAACTTAACCAAAAGCTGGATCAAAACTAGCCAATATCTTCTCTTTATAGATTTATTCTAATTATTTAAGGAAAATAAAACAAAATATGTTTTTGCTGAAAATAAGAAGTTATCAATCCCAACCATTCTAATCTAAAACAAAGTTCAGGCAAAGAGTTAGCCTAGTTCATTAACATCTCACAAGTTCTGTTTTAGTTTGAATTAATATTTTGAGCTGGTATGATGATATAATCAGAACATAAATCTGAGCATATTATACACACATTGTTTTCAGTCTGGTTCAGTGTGTTTTTGGTGACAATGCGTAAAGCTGTGGACTGGTTTCTTTTGGAATCCTTTTGTGTGAAATAATTGAGCCTGACTCGTAAGTTACTCCATAACTGAACATATTTGTGCTACTTTCGTGTCTTGTATCAGTCCACCGTTTATCTCTCTTTTCATATGTGAGCAAATAGGCTTACAAATCACATTGGTTCCACATGAATCAATTAAGTTTAACAAACATAATTTGTTCACTTAATTTCAACATCATGTAGTTTTTAAGTAACCCAATTAAGTAGTCTCAAAATGATTTTAATATGGTTCCCTAACAGGATTAATATTTTTGTGTCACTTGAATGAATTATAAGAACGTACTAACTAGCTTCAACACTCATTAGTTATAGCAAAAGCACATATTCACATTCTAAATGCTAAGCGTGAAATGCTCTTTGAGCTAAGCAGTAATAACTGTATCAGCCCACAGCCTAATAATTACATAACATCTCCCCCTTTTCTCATCTTACTAAAAAAAATTAAAATAACACTTTTCATATTTTTTGGACTCTCCTCCTTAAGTCCTAAGCAATAAAGCATGCTGGGAACTACAATTTCAGCACATATCATTTTCGAGGATTGATTGGTTCACATTAACGCTAAATCATTTGAACTAGATTACACATTTTAGAGAATTACATTAATCGAAAAAGCAAATAAATCAAGTTTAGAAGAGAAACACAAATTTGTTTGTGTAGATCCCAAATAATATGACTGAGTAAATTGGACAATATGTGTTTTCCTGTTTTTCCAGCTATGTAAGATTAAGGAACCAGAAGAGACACAAAGAGCTGAATGAGAACTTAATTGGATAGATCACACCAAATTATGTCATCATTTACTCATCCACGTTGTTCCAAACCTGTATGTCTTACTTTCTTCAGTGGAAAACAAAGTAAGATATTTTGAAGAAGGTCGAGAACAACAACTAACATACAGCCTACTGACTTCCTTTGGACAAAAAAAGATATATCTTATGTTCCACAGAAGATACTCAAAGTTTTGGAATGACAATGACATGAGGGTGAGTAAATTGTGAGTAAATGGGTGAACTATCCCTTTTAAATAGAAGAAGAACAGGGTTACATATTAATAATAACAATAGTAGCCTACTACTTTCATCGCAGCTTTATATTGTTGCTAGGCTGATTGCTTTAATGTAATTGCCCTTTTATCTTAGCAGAAGCTGTAAAATAATACATATTTATGGAAGTAAAGTTATTTTAACTTCAAATATTTCATGTGCATATAGTTTGGTCAGTATATCCAATAACCAGGATAATGTAGTCAAAACAAACCCTTTCCACAAAATAAACCCTTTCCGGCTTATGCAGGATTTGAATTTAATCCTGCACTAATGTGTATTCTAATAACTTTATTTATGTGTGATGTATAAATGCAATATTACACAATATGACACAAATAAATATATCAACAACGCTGTTATGAACAGCTTCTGCCAACATGACTGTGATAGCATTTATATAGCCTAGGTTACACACATAATCCACACATTAAGCACTGTTGTGACTTAATAAACTGCTCCGACAAAATGAGCTCGAGAAATGATTGTGATAATAGTGTAGCCTACATTAATAGCGACTCAAATAAGATAGAATAATCCAGTAAAGGGGCACTGGGTTAAAGTTAATCAACCTAAAGGCTCAGACGACTGGAGTGACGACTTTCACAGCCTCTGGAATGTATCGCGTTGATTATATTATTCAGCTGCCGAATGACTGTTTAAAACATATTATAATGACAGCAGAAGTTTGTAAAGCGCTCGAGTTGTCTATTATATAACCTCCAGACGACACCAACTGTACAGTATTTTAAAATCCCCCCAAACACACACCGTGCTGAAATTATTTCCCATAGTTTACAAGAGGCACCATTTAGTTATACTGCAGGTTCAACACAGTTGTTGACACGTCTCGCGACCCACTTTACTTTTTTAAATAAAAGCAAAGGCACTTACCATGTCATATCAGCAGGACATTCACGTAGCCTAATGCCTCAACATGACCACGCAGACTGAGCTCTGACATGAATCAAGTAGGTTTCAAATTTACTGAGTTACAGACAGTCCTGATTTTAACGCACGTATAGCATACACAACTGATCGAGGACTAACAGAGACTTTTACTTCCTGGTTACAGATGTCCCGAGAAGGACACGCTGACGGGAAAACATGTCATACGGTCTTGCTATAGAGGCGAATGCCGTTGCTTATTTTCCTAATCAGTCAAAAGATCGGACCGTCTGAAAGTCGAGAATGAAAAGGAAATAGAAATGAAAACAACCAATCACAGGCGGGGCAAACGCATTCTTTTTTTTTTTTTACATAGCAGACAATTATGCAACAGATAGCACAAGTTTCTTTGATGTCATATTTACATCTGGAAGACGTATTTTTAAGAGTGTTTGCTCATCTGCAATACGTCTATAGGACGTTTCTGTCAGATGTCAAATAGACGTTTATAAGATGTCAGTTTAACATGCATTCTAAATCATTACATCTTAAAGACATCTTCTAAACGTCTGTTTGACATCTGACAGAAACGTCCTATAGACGTATTGCAGATGAGCAAACACTCTTAAAAATACGTCTTCCAGATGTAAATATAACATCAAAGAGACTTGTGCTATCTGGTACTTAGTATATGGGCTAGGCAGCGCTGTATTGATATATTCCTCAATCATTCACCTTTACTGTACTTTATTTGTTTACCTGATAGGGACAATACACATTAATGAAGATTATAAAAGATACAAAATATAAACAATAAACTGGATTATAACAACATTGCTAATTTACACCTCTCAGTTAAACGTATGCTAGTATTAAACTGTAACCAATTAAACTACTATATGAACTACAAAGGCTATAATAATCATTTTGTTGATTATTTTAATTTGAGTTCTACAAGCAACAAATAAATGGAGCAATTGCAATAGGGTCATCGGCTCATCGCACCATACCCTAATGGTGTCTACGAGATGCAGGTATGCATTGCTAGGAAAGGTCAAGGATTTCCATAAACCCACTTAAAAAGCGTGAGGATTCGTAACAACATCGTTTTGTGACAGAACTTTCAAACTATATCATGTATAAATTCACCCCGTCTATGTTTGCGCAGCAACCCGGATCGAATCGCGGAATCCAGTCACAAATGTAACTCCTAGTCCTAAGCGGAACGTCTCGGAATTTGGCCATTTTTGAATGAATAAATCAAAAGTATTGGGATGTACATCAAATCTCGATGTGTACTAGTGTCTATGAATATTAAAGCTCAAAAAGACTGCTATTGAAATAAACTCCGCATGTTGCGTGTCTCTGTGAATGAGCGCTCAATACTCTACTGAAGCGCGCGTGACACTCGTGGTGTTTTCAGCGTCTATGAGGAGGACATGCACACATTTGGACTTCATCGCAGAGCTTTTATGAGTCACTTCACAAGAATTTTACCATTTCATTTGATAAAACTATCGTCATTCATTCGTATCATATACCCTCACAAACTTTAAAGTCTTCATGACAACCTGTCAAAATAAAAGTTTGGTATAACTTTATGAAAATATGACAGAATTATATTACTATTGTTGTATAGTAGAGTAGACTATACTTAAAATAGGCCTAATAATAAAATAATAGTTTATTGACCCTTGTGTGGTGTTCATATTTTTGTTATTCAGCCAGTGTTCGTGGGTCTGGTGGACCCGCTGCATTTTTGGGGTTTTAATTCAACATAATCAAACAATTTATGTTAAAATACTCAACAGATGTTTACTTCATCCCAATTACAAGCAATATAAACAGCATATATGGTTAATATTTTCCCTTTTACCTTTGTTAGATCACATTTAAGAATTGCAACCTTGTGCGGGAACGGCAGGGGTAGAAACAAAACTCACTTTTGCACTCACACTCTCTCACACTTACACACAATCTCTCTCTCACATGCATGCACACACACACACACATACACTACACTACACTACACTACACTACACTACACTACACTACACTACACTACACTACACTACACTACACTACACACCACACCACACACACACACACGGATATGTGGTTTATGGGGACTCTCCATAGGTGTAATGGTTTTACAAATGTACAAACTTTATAAGCTATCCCCCTACACTAACCTATCCCTAAACCTACCAATCACAGAAAACTTTTGGCCCTATTTGAATTTCCAAAAAACACCATTTAGTATTTTTTTAAGCCGTTTGGTTTATGAGGACACAGATGTCCTCATAAACCATGTTTACGTTGTAATGCCCATGTCATTACACATTTGTGCCCTCATAAACCATATACAAGAACACACACACACCACACACACACACACACACACACTAACAGCAAGCCCTGACAGGAGGAGGACAGAGTAAAGGTACACAGGACCTAAAATTTCCACACTTTTATTAGCCCTGGGTCCAGTGGACCCGAACATCCTGTGTGTAATATAAATGTGTAGGGGGGGGGGGTGTACAGTGTGTGGTCATTGAAAATGTATTCGGATATATGTTCTTCACAGAAAATGAGCCAAGGCCAATGAGTCTGAGGTTGAAAAAATTATTAATTGTATAATTTTTCTTTTGATAAAAAATGAAAACGGGTCCCACAGACCCGAACACCATACAAGGGTTAAAACACACAGAAACTCAAATGTCTTTATTACAACCCACCAGAATAAAGGGGGGGGGGGGGGGGGGTTATATCACAGTTTACTCACTATAAAAGGTGTCATTAGGGTTAGGACTGCCCTAACCCTAATGACATGGTCATCCCAGCTAAAAGGGAACGTTCTCAGAACTTTGGCTAAGATTCAGGTAAGGTTCTCAAACTTATGAACAAACATTATTCCATTAATAGAATGTTTGTTCAAAAGTTCAAAGTTCTCTCTTTCATAGCTTTATAGCTTTCATATCTAGTCATCTACAGGAGCGAAATCCATTCAGCAGTGACCCAAGTCTGAGGAAGATTGCCACAGGGAGCATGCTCTTCCCAACGTTTTTCTTCCCCAAAATTGTTGAGTATTTCCTCCTTAAAACTGCAGTGAACCAAAGACAATCTCGAAAACGCGTTTTGAAATCGCTGGTGTTTCTGATGTCACAAACTACCCTGAAACCAATCAGGTCAACGTGTGATCGTCAACAAGTGGATCTCTGAGCTGGTGTGAGTGAGTGGAGGCGGGCTAATTTGCATATTCATAGAACCCTGTTTACACGAGAACGATTCCGGGTGAAAACGTAAAACTATTTTAGCGGATGTGCCTTTCGTTTACACGGCGACGGCGTTTTGGGGGCTTAAAAACGCAAAAAAAGTGAAACCACCTTCCAGAGTGGAAATCTTATAAACGCTCCCGTCTAAAGGGTAAAAACGCAAAAGTAAGGCACAGATCTGCTCACGGCATAGACAGTAAAAGAAATGGACAGAGTGACCCCATAGATTTCAACGGAGAAAACTGAAGCCCTTTAGAAGCACTCACTTCCTGATAGCCAAGCGTACTGCGCATGCTCAATCTGAGCTTGACGACGGAGATGTGACGTGAGCAACCTGGTAGCTGCGCCAGCCGGAATCTTAATCATTCCCTTCCGAATCTTGCAGAGCCGGAGATCGAGAGTATTAGCTGTTCATGAGCTCGCAGCAGGAGCAACTTTATGACTATTTATGGGCTTCTCCCTTGACTGTGCCTCCACGTCCCCCCGATTGCCCGGGAGCTTCTACTTCTGTCTATACGGTAATTGATCTTGTGTGCGCCAGAGAGTTGCGGGGTTATGACGCAGTCATTAGCCTATATTTACAAAACGGCTTCTAAATCGGCCATAACGTAAGATACACAGTAATGGAGCCTTTTATACATTGTCGTGTTTCTTTAGAAATACATAATGGACAAATGGAGTCTTTGGACGTCTCCGATGTAAAGTTATTCGCTGTCAAAATGACGCCAAAATGAATGGGAGTCAATGGGATGCTAACAGCAGGTGATAGCCAGCTACAATGGCGGCGCCCGGAGAGGCTTCAGTTTCCGGTTGATGGATTACCCCCTTGGCTCACGGAGGCTTTCGTCGCATACGCGCTTACGTCACAGGCATGCGCCAGTACCATAGACAGTAAAAGAAATGGACACAGCGACCCCGTTGATTTCAACGGAGAGAGTTGAAGCCCAACATGGGGACTCACTTCCTGATAGCCAACTGTACTGCGCATGCTCAAACTGAGCTTGACGACGTGAGCAACCTGATTGACAGTTGTACGTCTTCTAGTAGCGGTGCCAAGAGGAATCTGAATCATTCCCTTCCGAATCTTGCAGAGCCGGAGATCGTGAGTATTAGCTGTCCATGAGCTTGCAGCAGGAGCAACTTTATGACTCTCTATGGGCTTCTCCCTTGACTTTATGCCTCCACGTCCCCCCGATTGCCGCGAGCTTCTACTTCTGTCTTTACGGTGAATGTCTCTTCTGCGCGACAGAGAGTCGCGTGTTATGACGCAATCGTTAGCCTATTTTTACAAAAACGCTTCTACGGGGCCATAACGTAAGATACAAGGTAATGGAGCCTTTTATACATTGTCGTGTTTCTTTAGAAATAAATAATGGACAAATGAAGTCTTTGGACGCCTCAGATGTAAAGTTATTCGCTGTCAAAGTGACGCCAAAATGAATAGGAGTCAATGGGATGCTAACAGCAGGTGATAGCCAGCTACAATGGCGGCCTCCGGAGGCAGCTTCAACTTCCGGCTGATGGATTACCCCCTTGGCCAGTACAGGGAAATAACAACAAACATGTCGGATTATTTCCGTCCATACGTCGGACCTTCAAGTTGCCCTAGCAGCTCTGATAAACATGTGGCTTTGAAATTTAAAGGCAATAACTCCACCTCCTCGTCTGTCCAGACAAAAATTTCAGCTTTTGCTGTTCACTTCGCCATGTCTTCGCGCTAGTAGGGAGAGAAGTAGAAGGAAGGTTGTACGCAGGCGCGAGGACTTGGTGTTGTTGTGTGGCAGTTTTTCACATTGCCACCTAGCCGCCTGCAGTGCATACTACATCGGATTTCACACACTTTTGCGTCACCATATTCACGCAGATTTCCCAACCATAACGCTCATCTAAACGCAGAATAAAAAGTAAAAACGCAACGCCACTTTTGCATTTTCTCTTCAGATCATTTCCGTGTAAACATAGGCTAAAATGAGGCAAGGGTGTAGAGTTACATTCAAGCCATTTTAAGGCATGAATATTAGGAATAAATCTTTTAAATATGTCATTTTGATGATCAAAGATGAGTTTTAAAGGATCAAATTATTAACTACGGGGGGAAATTGTGCAGATGAACTGACTCCAGCTTGGCTCCCTATATTTCAAAAACCTTTGGACATCGGTTTTGTCCCCAGCCTTTGGAAAAGTGCTGTGATCATGCCGGTTCCAAAGATAGCTAAACCCTTAGATATGATTTCAGACCGGTCGCGCTAAATGTCTGTGGTTATGAAATGTTTTGAAAAGTGCATTTTATCTATGTTAAAAGCAGATGTTGCTAACAATTTAGATCCTTTACAGTTTGCATATAGACAAGGGAAGGGAAATGAGGATGCTATTAACAGCATCATACACTTGATTCTGAAACATTTAGAAACACAAACCTTATGCAAGTTTACTTTTTATCGATTTTAACTCTGCTTTTATCACTATTCGACCTCACTTGTTAATTAAAAAGATGGAGCAGTTGAGTGTAACCCATCTATCATTAAGTGGTATAACTTGTACATGAGCGAAATCTGCGTTGGGGTATTTTCGACCACACACAAAACTCCTAAACAGAAATAACTGGATTCTGTAGCTATGTTCTTTTAGTACATTGAAAATACTGATATTTCTTTTACGACAGGGGTGTCCAATCTTGCTAGAGGGTCACTGTCCTATAGAGTTTAGCTAGATTAGTATTTGGAATAGGGATAATATGAGGATGATCTAGATTCAAACAGGAGTCAAGATTGTAGGAATATGAGATTTTATCATGTAAATGCAAATGAGTTTGTATTTAGTAACTGGTAAATAAGCTGTTTATGTCTTTTATAAGGAACATAAGATCTATAGATCCTCTGTTGGACTATGCCAGAGACAGGGTATAATAGGTCTAATAAATCTCCCTAATCATTCTCTCTATCATTTCCTTTTTTCTTTTATTTCAAGAGATACAGCCCATTTCTTAGAAAGGATCTAATGGACATAATGGTCAGAAAAAACCCAACCAGTCTATTAGTGCGTAACACACATTCTGTAGGTCTATATCTAGGCTACCTGGATCTTTGTTTCCATAAAGATGAAAATGAATGTATAAAAGTCTATACAGAGTAGTCTACAAACTGATGTGTTCCGAGTAATTTACTGATAAATTAAATGCTGGTTTTATTGTGTAACCATTAACTTGTGCCTTTGGACTCAAGCTGCTCTATGCTCAAACTATGACAACGAATACAAACATTTACATGTAGGACTATTTTAATGGTTTGTAGTGCTGCCCTTGGGCTTAATCTGCATGTTTTCCATTCCCGTTGTGAGTGTCTGCTGTTGGATCACTGGTCAGATTGTGTTGTGCTGGTCCAGGGTCTCTAGGGGTCATGGTTCTGGGAACAGCCTCGTCTACTTGGCTGAGTATGTCATTCAGGACCGCTGAAGAGGCTCTGTCTGAGGGCGATGGGGGCTGGGACACCGCAGAAGATCCTAGACTGCCACTGATGATTGAACGAGCTGCTTGCAGATGCCTTCTCTGGCTGTGGCGGACTAAAAGAAAATGAGCAAAGTGTGCATTTTAAAGTGGCTTTCAACTAGTGGGTCACAACCAGAGATTGGCTCTTATTTTCTGTTCTGAACACATCTAGTTAAAATTTGATGTAATGAAATATTGTAAGGATATGTAACAGAAATTAGTATTATACTATATTTATACTATTATAATATATTATATTATAATAGTACTATTATAGGGTTAAATATAACAGGCATGACGATTTGGCACAAATTCATCTGTCGATTGGTAAAAGCAGCCAGAAAGTTTGTGTAACATTCCCTTATCCTCAAACCATGAACAAAGGTTAAAGAAAATTTGAAAATATGACTAAATTATATGTGGGTTCATTTGTAACAAAAGCACGGTTTATACCACAATATTTTTTGTGACGAATTACTGGTTGCAGAAATTAATAGTTTAATATTTAAACGGTTTATAGATATTTTATAATTATTATTACACTTACTATTATATTAGAATTATTAATCTTAATTAATTTAAAATTTAGATTTTAAGGCCATTTTGTTTACTTTTGTACATTAAACCTTTTTGTACTGTGTTGGGTCACCACTTGATGTCCAATGGGTTCTAAAGCTAATACCACTGTTAGATCAGTATGTTAAATAGTGATAAAATCTCGAAATATTTCTGTCATGTGGTTTCAAGTAAAAGTCAGGCTCATAATAGAGTGGTTGTGCCACTTCTGTGTTGCATTATAACAGCACCATTCAACATTTTTTTTATTTTACACAATTAATTAGAACACTTTCACATTCCTTTCTGATAATTTATGTAGCTTTTTTGTTGTTTATTGAGGCTGACAGTCATGGTCACAAGTTTTACTGCATGGAAAGCATTGTATAACATTCTTCTGCTTTTCATATGGGATTGAAGGGCATGATAATAAATTAATGAGAGAAAGTTTATTTTTGGTGAGCTATCCCTTTATGCCAACAAATATTAATTTAAATGTTATGTGCGTAGGAAACAGTCTTTTTTTCGTTCTCTGTATAAAGTCACGTGGTCAATGAATTTGTATGAACAGGGTCTGGGTCAAAAAATGGGTAAATAGGAAATTGCTGTGATAATTAATTGAATATTTAACACAGGCCACATGACACGACTGTGATACACATACACACACATACTAATAACATCAAATTCACAGGTCACTAAAAAGTCAAGCTTAACAAATACTGGTCACGTGACAATGTATGAAAAAGATCTGCATGAGGCTTTTCAAATCTTTTTAAGACATTCATGGTGTGCACTACACTTAGTAGTATTATTGCCAATAAACTGAAATGCTGTGTAGAACTAGCCTGAGAAACTGAGAGTTCATTTTTGAATATGCCTTTGTTCTCTACGTTTGTGGTCTGTAACCTCAGAAATTGGCCGTGACTTCCAGCTTTTATGCCACATTTATATCTCAGCAATAACAAAAAAGGACAATGTTCCAATGTATACACATCCTCATGTCACTTGACTTCAAGCTGAAGTACTTTACAGTTTATAATGTTTCAAATCCAGATTACAGACTTAAACTGAAGAGCAACACTAAAGATTTCTTTTCAGCTGGAATGGTTCTACTTGCAGTGCCAATGTTTTCACTATTTTAATTAATTTAATCGTGTTATATTTAAACATTTTAATAATTGTATACGTTAATTTTAAAATGTAACCTCCACAATTATATATATATATATTAATTGTATTATTTATATTATAAAAAAAAGTTAAGTGTGACACTAAGATGTTTTCAGGTGTAAATGACACCCCTTTAAATTCCACATAATAAGCTTGAAACATACAGTATGGCATGAGTTGACTATTTGGTACATTCTGTTCCTTAAATCCTTTTAATGCTATCTTTAAATGGCATGAGGGAGAGAGGATAATAACATTGAGGACTAATTTGGCTTTGCCTGTAATAGTTTGGTATTTTACTGATTATCTGCCTGATTGAATAACTCGCCTCTTTCTCTGACATCAATCTTCTGGACCTCAGGAATGAGGAATCTGTAGACGAGTTCTGCCACAATCTCTTCTGACTGCTGACTGCTCCTCCTGCACGTATACACACACCAAGAAAGACACAACACAGGCCGATTAGAGCTGATTCATTTGGTTTGTGACAAAGACAATGCTCTTAAACAATTCTGGCAGCCGCCCTCACCGAAGGAAACACAACAATGATCTCTGAATCTTGGTTATACAATGTGTATTAGTTTATTTATATGTTTGCAAATATACAGTATCCGATTCTAGTGATTTCCCACAGCTGTGCTGTCACATCTGACATCCATAATTTATTATTTATTGAGGAAAGGAATATGTGAAGATGTTTTTCATACATATTTCTCTGCATTTTGCCTTGAAGGATTTAAGTTTTTGAACAGGCAGAACACAATGGGTGGAAGTCACCCTGCTGACAAATCTAAGCATGGCTTTGTATACTTTATTTTCAGAACCTTCTGAAAGCAGAAGTGAGTCATTTGTACACATTACATGCATTATTTTATCAAGGACTATTTCATAGCTTCCGTCTTGACTAAACACTTAAAATGTGTGGGTCTATTCTCATGTGATTCATGGCAGCTCACCAATGATCTTGAATCTAGTAAAACCTCTGACGTATGCGAGTGTCAGTGACACAAATGTCTTACAGCCTTGAATGTCAGTAGCCTACAGGCCTGATAGAATCTTTTCAATATATTAAAATCTAAAGGTGCATTTATTTATATTATCCATTTTCCTCAGGAAAGTGCAGTGAAGTGTTTTGTTTTGACAGTCTGAAAGATTTTTACCGTTCTGAAAAGACCAGCATGATTATAAGAGTTTGTGGTTCATTGTCATCAATAAGTCATTTATTTGTGAGATTTTCAAACAGGTTTAATTGGATGTCATAGCATTTGAGACTAGAAACGTACGTCTCCTCCATGGCGTAGGTGATGTTGTCCAGCTCCTCAGCCTGACGGTGTATCTCCTGTCTGGCCTGGGCATCAGCTGTCTGGTTAATGGAGCCCAGGATGACATCCTCCAGGTACATGTCTACGGTGTCCTGGTGCACCTTGACCACCTGACACCAAAAGATAAACAGATAGACAAGAGATCTCTGATATAGAAAAGGAAGACTGCAAAGCTGCCGGTTGCAGTACAAGATGGAAATGTGCACAATATGACTAGGAACCACATTAAAAAATACACAAGTTGAAATATGATTAAATTATGACAATAGTGGAGAATTCTGTGAAGAAAAAAAATGTCTGTCTGTCTATCTATCTAGGGTGCGATTTGTGCTTTTTTAACGTTTTTTTATATTTGTGAAAATAAATCAAATGGTATTTCGTGCAGCTGTTAAAGTCAACCCTGTATCACATGAAATACGTTCTGAGGAAACTATTTTGCAAATCGCAATTACGTTACATGAAACAATATCAGAACAAAAAGGAATATTTAATCCAGTATTACATTTTAATTCATCAAGTAGATTTTCACTCTTATGCCTTGTCCTTTCCTCATTTGGAAGAGCACAAACATAAACATGTATGTTTAAACATATTACCTCTGTACCTCTCGTTGGTTTCATATGGATTACATGACTAATTTTGATTTGAATTGGTTCATTTCAATTTCCTATTTCAAGCCTTCTATAGATAGAATTCTTATCGTGACTGAGGCATGTATACGTTTGGTTCATATTTCATACAGAATAATCACATAACGCAATAGCACAACATGCTGTCCACATGATATCTCACATCGCTTGAGTCAGCATAAGCAGGAATTTACCTCCATCCTAAAACATGGCTCCTGTAGTCCCATTCCCATTGTAATATTTCTAGGATTTATTGTGAGGGTACTGTGAAATATGAGGACATGCTGAGTCATTTGAACTTTTCTTTCATTTGGCTAGCTGTAGTTTTCATGATGAAATAGACAAACGTATGTGACTATTGTGCTTTGTTTGAAAAGCCATGCATGAACCATGCAATGTCATCTCTCATCACAGGAGAGGGAGCGTCAACTGTTAAAATCCATTTCTGGTTTTATAGTTGTTTAAACATGCGTGTTGAAGTGTTTTAATTAATAAAAAAAAATCTTTTTAAGGTTTATTTGATGAATAGAAAGTTCAAAAGAACAGCATTTTTTGTAACATTATAAATATTTATACGTCACTTTTGATCAATTTAATGTGTCCTTGCAGCATAAAATGTATTCATTTCTTTCAAAAACCCAAACCCATACTTTTGAGCGGTAGTGTACGTTCAAGGGATTTCGTTGGGTAGAAATAAGCGCACATTTATTGTCCACTGATGTTCTAATGACCTGTTTAAATATCTCATCCTCCTCTCTGCATCTCCTTTCCTCTATCTGCCGCCTTCCACTCTCCTCAGCCTCACGAATGCGCCGATCTCTCTCAGCCAATAGTGTAAAGGCATGGATTCGCCTTTCCTCCTGCAGCCGGACCAACTCTTTTGACAAAAAGTCCAGCATGTCCACGATCACTCCCCCAGACAGGCCAGCTACAAGGGACTCAATCTGAGACACCTGAGAAAAAAACAGTGAGAAAAGGAATAAGAAGAATCTAATCAGTTAATCAGTTAATATAGCTTATTATAGTCAATTCTTGCACCATTGTTTTGTTCACAATGATTGATTTTTTTTAGACCATGAAAAAATTTAAAGGCTCAAACTTATTAAAAAAAGGCCTGAGATTACACTGTTTAAAAATATATATATTTAAAATAGACTTAAATGTAAACACCATTCCCTACATTAACATGAAATGTATGCTATTGTTGTATGCTAAGTTATCAATCAATTTATTCAAAAATTTTCAAAAGTCAGAGACTTTGTTAAAAAAAGCTTACAGTAGTTTTAATAATTTTCACTGATGGGGCGGAGGGAGAAATTTTGAGTTCTGAAAATTAAATACAAATATATGAATATGTTTCATAGCAGAAATTGAAACGTCATGACAGACCATGAGAAGCCATGAAAGCCTGAAAAGCTCAGTGGTTCATGTTGTGAATGTCTCAAGAGCCGTATTTTGATTGACAGATACAGCTACCTATTTATCTCAGTACAAAGTTCTCATGGTACAGTAAGTGCTTATTGTCATATCTGAAGCATTTATATCTCCGGTCTTACTCTGTCAGACTGGATGTCTCTCTGTGCCTGCAAGGCGAGTGTGACCTGTTTTTCCTCCTCCTTCTTGTCCTGTTCCTCCTTCTGCAGTGCGTGGGTGGTACGCAGTTCTTGGATCAGTTCCAATCGTTTCATTTTTTCTTCGAACATCTGACACGCAACAGACGTCATTATCCATTCACATCAACAACTACACAAGACATCCGTTAAAAAACATGCTCCCCTCCACTGAGCCTTACCTGATTCTGGGTGGATCTTCCTCTGAGCACTTTCTGCAGAAAGATGATAGCCAGTTCCTTTTCCTCATCCCCCTGTAATAGATATTGATATCTTACGAACAGAACGACTTAATAAATAAATGATACAAAGAGAGTCAATGTCACAGTTACACTACAGTTCAAAAGTTTGGGTCCAGTAAGATTTTTTTAAGGATTTTGAAAAGTCTCTTATGCTCACCAATGATGCATTTATTATTTATTTATAGAAACTGCAATATTATGAAATATGATTACATTTTACATTAGGTGATTTCTATTTAAAATATTAAAATCTTAATTTTCAGCATCATTACTCCAGTCTTCAGTGTCACATGATCCTTCATAAATCATTCTCATATGCTAATTTGCTGCTTAAGGTACCTTTCAAAAGAATAGCATTTGTTTAAAATAGAAATATTTTGTAACATTAGAAATGTCTTTACTGTCACTGATGATCAATTTGACAACATGTGTCGTAGCTGAAAAAAAGCATTTTCTTAAAAAAATAATAATCATATACCAGAAACTTTTGAACGGTATAGTATCTTCAGGTCACTTTGAGACCTTTGACCACATTGTGAAAAAAAAAAACTTACACTTTAAAACACTTTTTTTAAAGAGTACTTATTACAGAAAATATACTTTAAAAAGAATTTCTGAAACTGAATGTGTAATGTTTTGCGGAACATTCATGTTAATTGCAATTTCATGATGATGTATTATAGTTCAAATGTATATTAAATGCAATTAGTTTAACTTTAGAGTGCTTTTGACACTTAAGTACGTCTTTATATGTAACTCCATAATTATATTTTCTTTGAAATATGGTAAAATGGTTAAAGTGCACTGCTGAATGTACTGAGACGCATTTATGGTCAACTAAAATATGCTTTAATGTCATTTCTATTGAACCTTGTATGCCATGTATTTAAATATAATGTATATTAATAGCTGTTTGTTAACTGTTTAATCTTAAAATAGGTCAGTGCCATTGTTTTGTTTCAAAACGCACACCAGTAATGTTTTTAGAACCGTTTTATGAAAGCTCAATACCTGTCCAAATTGAGCTAAGGCATAATCCTGGTTTAATCTAATCCCTGTCTGTGAAACCAGGCCGGTTGCATAAACTGCTAAGACTAATCTTAAAATCAGTCATCAATCTTTTTTCTTTAAGACTGTTTGTGACTTTTTTAAGTCAGGTCCATCAATTTGATGCCCAAAAGTAAGACCCCTAATTAACTTCTAGTTGGTCATACTACAGTCTTAACATACAGTAATGGCTGTGTTTATGCAACTGGCCCGTGGCCATAAAAATGTAAATTTAATTTTAAAACACTACAGTTAAAATTCTAAGTATGTGCTTTAGTATGTTAGTCAACAAATCTAAATAAGTGTACTTCTTTAAAGCACAACAAAAGATTATTAAAACATCATAAAATACACTAGAGTAAAACTTTTAATTTGACATTATCATGAAAATATCTATGCTTATACCTAAAGCTACACAAACCACCAGTATTCAAACACGTTTTGACTCGCAAACTGCACGTCATAAGGAAGTCCTGAATTATCTAAAGCATGAGCGTGGGCTGTACCTCAGGGGGCTCATCCACCACAGGGGTTAGGGGTCGTGGAGCAGGTTTTTCCGTCTTAAAGAGGAACCGCAGAGGCTTCTTTTCTACCCTGCAGACCTTTTCCTCTTTCAGAGCCTGGTGGGAAAGGAGAGCTCAGGGTGATATCTGCCACTTCATTTTCGCTTCCCACAGTATGAGCAAGTGTGAAAAGCACCCAGCACCTCATTACCTGATGAGTCTCCATGAGCTCTAGATCTCTGCGGGCTGAGCGTGTGATGAAGCCTTTAGTCACTTTAGGTCTTGGCACTTTAATTTGAGGTTCGATGACAGATGGAGAAAGACTCGCCTCCAGTTCTAACAGACCTAAGAAACAGATGATACCGCAGGCCGTTATCACTTATTTTAAACAAACAAAAAAATGTTAACCCTTTTTTCATCCACCAGGTGAACACTGATGGCTTATAAATCATTGTAATTGCTTAGAAAAGTCATAGCACATCTTTCCTCAATAAGAAACATGATTTGATTTGGAAGAAGAAATGTTTAAATTTAAAAGAAAGAAGAAAAAAAAGAAAGAAAGAAAGAAAGAAAGAAAGAAATTTCAAATGTATTTTTTTTTTTACAAAAAAGGATATATGAAAATAAAAATATCAGTGTATATGTGAAGAAATTGCTAAAATATAATTAACAAGAAACGTTAGTGTGTCCTGAATAGTCAGAAGGAAAAAACCTGCTGTGCAAACAGGAGCAGACCTTGATACGTGTTGAGAAAGGGACTCTTCAACACATTGCGGTTGGAATTTCGCTCTGGGAACTGGCCAATCCGAGACAGAGGAGCGTATTTCTGAGACCCGTAATCTGAATAATCCTTTATAATATCACGTCTCTCCAGTTTTCCCTCCACATTCTTGCGCTTTGCCAGAAGCTTCCGCATTGCTGTGAGAAACAGAAAGACGTTAGATCAAATTATATCAGTTTTTAAATGCTTATTTTATAAATCAGGGTAATCTGATTTAAACCCAAAAATGTCCTGACAGGATCACGCTCCCTCATGAGGTTTATTTATTTTTTTGTTAATATATTTTCGCAAAATGGTCTTTTGTGGTATCATACACACATGCAAAGTTTTTGATAGCATAACTGCAATAAAGTAATAACCTAGTCAACAAATACTTGTTTACAAAGTGCCATGGAAGTGGCATGGAAACTAACTTGTTAATCCTGGCATCTCAAGGAATATCTGAAAGCCAGGTTTTTCCTAATATCTGTCATTATTAGCAGAACACTTTTTACACATGGGGAAAGCCGGTTATTTAGTCAATAATTCAAAAAGGTCCAGACTTTAAAGCTCTTGATTCTAACCTGTACTTGGAAAAAGTTACAGTTACTGTAATTGTTTAACTTTAGCATTTGTTTAAAAAAAAAAAAAAGGATAGCCTATAATTAAGACCATTGATGGCTCCTCATTACCATGCTAAGGCCAATGTTAACTTTTTGCATTTGTCAACTTTTTGACTGTCTTTTTAAAAAAAAAATCTATAGCATTTGTAATAAAAAAAGAACAACCTACATATTTAGCAACTATCTACAACATACCATAGTTGTAGGCTATATAAATATTTAGTGAAAAATATATTCCCTTAACAGATCTATCATAAATCCTATAAAAAGTAATGGCCATTCTACCACAATAAATACAATAGAACGTGTTAAATACTTAGGTTTAGGATTAGTTGTGGAGGGAATATGATTTAGGGGTAGCCTGGATGCCAGCCCGAACCCCGCCCACAACATTTTTTGGTCGGGAAGTTCGGTCTGGACTCGATCCATTGAGGAGTAATTATGATCAGCCAAAAAATGGTCGGACCAATCAAATTGCCAGGGCGGGCTTTATACGATGATGGACAGATAATCCATCCAATAACGTAATCATCACGTCCTCAAACGTATTTTTTCTTTCAAAAATGCTTTTCGTGTTTGCATGCAAGTAGGCCTACTCCGCAAATGCTTAAGTTCTTTTTGCAACACCGGCAAAGATTGTTAACACTCCTTATTTTTTTTCATACTTTTTCCAGAGTTCTGTTTGATAACTATGCGTTGCTCAACATACGTCACTTACTGCGTTCCTCTGATTGGTTGTCCGTCTATCCAATTGAGTGCAGAGTTGTTGTTTTTCCTGGTTCGGTTAAGACACGCCTCATAATCAAAGCCCTATGGACCAGTCTCAGACTCATGTTCTGACCAGAATATGAGTATGACGAAGTCAGGCTAATTTAGGGGTGCTGTTATTATTAGGCGTATACCGCACCCACTTCGAGCAGTGTTAAGAGATGCATCAATTTTTGGTCAGAACAAATCTTGTTCTGACAATGCAAGAGTTAAGAGAGAATTTAAGGTTTGAACTCAGAGGTGGCAATTCATGTGTGAAAATGATTCTTCACGCTCCCTCCCAACCATTCTTTCACAGTTGAAATGAATCTTGACATTATCATCCAGGAATATGGCCATGATGTGTCTTCATACATGGTTGTTTAAGAAATGAAAATCTACACATTTCCTCAATAAGTGTTAGAAGAACTGTTGCCAAACATATAACATGCATAATGCACTGCAATAATAATCCAATAATAGACTCTTAAGTATTTGCCTATTTAAATCCAAACAGCGACTTTTTTTTTTTTTTTGACCGGGCAGTGTCTATTACTAATGCAATAATACTATGGCACCTAAATTTTTTTTTTTTTAAAAGTTAATAATAATAATATTTTTATTTTACAGAACAACAGCCACATTACAATACAAATATTTATGGCTGTCATTTGTTTTTTCATTCACTTTTGCTTTCAAATGTTAAACTACAGAGCTTATATTTTGGTGGAAAACTGCTGGGAGACCTTAAAGCTTCTCTTTTGTTGACAACAGATTTATAAGTGATTCTTGTTACAAATTTAGGAATTGCATTTTTCAATGCACGCCTGAGACTGAAAACACTGGATCATGAGCTGCTTGTGTATAAATTGACACAATGCCACACTCATTCTAAAACACACACATATATATATATATATATATATATATATATTATATATATATATATATATATATATATATATATATATATATATATATATATATATATATACATTATAAAATGTATGCATTACATATGGAAAAATCACATCCCTGTAATATATTTAGAGTATGGTCTAAAAGCAACAAAATTTAAATTATGATTTCATGAGGACCGACGTAACCATGGGCCCTTTTAAGTACTACATAATGATGATGATGTATCTATCTGGGGCCTCACAAATGATGTAGTCTTTGCGTATCTTCTTAAGCCGCTCCTCCTTGTCCTGCTGGTGCTGGGAAAAGCTCACTTCCAGTCGCTCCATCTTGACCTCCTCCTGCTTCTCCTCCCTCTGACGCAAGAGCTGCACCAGAAGGGTCAGTCGTGCCTCCTGCAGCCTAATAAAACACAAGTCAGCATGTACGTGGTTTGTGCATCGCAGAAGTACAGATAGTATTTCTTTATACTGTTGTTAAATTTATTCATTTATCCCCAAAAATTGCATATGGTACTCTTCTGCTTAATACAAGAGGAGAGGTGTTTCAGGGATTTTTATACATACAACAAAAGTCAATATGGACCTTATATGGATCTTGCTTATGACACTTACAGTATATGGTACTTAAGTTGTCATTTTGGACATTGAAAAAGCCAGTCCCTATCCACTGTTATTATATGGAAGAGAGTGGCCAGGATATTCTTCGAAAGATTCACATTTACTTTGTGTAAAGGATACAGCATTTTCGTTTTTTTGGCAAACTGTTACTTCAGGTAGTGCTCACTTCTCAATCTCCTCTTCTCTGAAGGCCCACTCTTTCCTCTCCATCTCCTCCATCATCCTTCTTCTTTTGTCAAGCTGAGAGAGGTCGTCCAGCGGGGGCAGAGTTGCCTCCCATGCTCTCTTCATTCTCGCCCTCTCGATCATCTCCACTTCCGCTAGCCCAGCAGGAAGCCCACAGCCTGGAAAACAACCAGTGATAAGGCCATTCACACCTTTATAAATTAACTACATTAACTACTGTATAAATATAACTGTAACAAATATTAGCATCTGCACAAACGGACACTAATATTCTGTTCATGAAAAGCTTGCGCTGCAATTTTGTCGTCTGCTGCTTTAAAGTAGTAATAAAACGGATGTTGTACTGTAATTCACCCTATTATATTATATTACATTATATTATATTAGATTAGATTTTCTTCCCTATTGTGACATATATCCAAGAGAAACGGCTTCTCGAATAAGTACTTTCTTTATAAGGAATGTTTGGATCATTGGATGGTTGTGGTTTACTATTGCTGTGATGTCATGTGATTGACAGGTTGTCCCACCCTCGCGCCGGAAAAAAATATCATCAGAGAAGAGAAGTTATTTTGATTAAAGGTTAAGGAACATGAATTAAAAAAACTGTAAAATTCCTTTAAAAAGCTCAACTAGAATTGTCCATTTTGATTTCAGGGTGACTTTAAATGCTCAAGCTCTTTAAACTTTAGTGGGTTCTGATTGGCTGTTAATGTTATTATCGTTCAGCAGCTGGAAAAATGTTCTGAAAGTGATTCCAATGATATTGTTGTTATCATTATAGTTGTGGTGTGGACTTCCCTATTCTCATAGAATTAGAACGTTTATTATTACTACTTTAGTTATCGTTAGTAACAGTTATAGTTTTTGGTATAAACAGAAATTCTCTAAGTCAACATCTCATTGTCAACCAGAACAGGAGCTAGTGAGGCAGTATAAAATAGTATAAAAGTATAAAAATAAAGTTTTTTATTTTAAAAAGTAAAAAAAAAAGGTTAAAAATAAAGCATAAAATAAACGTGACTATATTATATTTATGTGGTTTACCCCATGTGAGTGTGGCCAGTGTGAGCAGCTCAGGGGAGGCTGTCCCAGGACGGACCACATGGTCTGGAGTGTAGGGGTCTGTCTGTGTCTCACTCTCCCGATAGTCAGTCTGAACTCCCACGCTCCGGTGGAACGGAGTGGGGGGGCGTTTAGCATCTCCATTAGGAGCAGAAAGGAGGTCAGATCTGTGAGAAAATTAAACAGACTCATAGAAAGATAGAAATAAAGTCAAGTATTTGATAGATCATATAGACTACAATAAGTGACAAGCACCTCATGACTTACTTTGACAAAGCAAATACAACATCAGAAGGAATCTGTTGAGCAAAAGGAATAAGAGGACTGAGAGAAAGACAATGGGAGAAAAAAGGGAGAAGGACAGGGAAAGAGAATTTCATTATTTTTTGTTTATTATATGCTTTAACTTTTTCAAAGAATTCTAGCTAAATCAAAATGTTTAGCTGGTGTCACCCACACTAATTTTAAATGTGTGTGTCTCACCGTTTAAAAAACTTCCAGCGGTCCACTCCTGTCACATCAGCAGGGTTCAGTCTATGGATATCAACCCCAGACACAACCCTTACACAGACACAAAAATATAAAGATTCATTCATATGCAATTACAGCATAAACTGCCGTTGAAATTTTGGTGTCAGTAATAATCTTTTTTTTTTTTTTAAGAAATTAAAAGGAACCTATTATACCCTTTTTCAAAGTCTTAATTTTGTTTTGGGGTCTTCAAGAATAAGTTTTCATGCTTAAAGGGTACCTATTATGGCATTTAAAATGTTCCTAATGTTGTTCTGGGAGTCCCCAACAACAGTTTTACATGCATGCAATGACAAAAAACACTTTTGTTGTCTTATAATATGCATTTATTTTTACCTGATTTGCTCATCGATTCCCAAATGATTCGTTTGACGACTCATTTTTCAAACCCCGCCTTTGCGTGAACGCTATTCTGTGGTGATTGGTCAGACGACCCAGTCAGTTATTTTTCGCGTTAACCCAATATTGATAAAGCACTGCAGTACTACAATACGCTCTATTCTTTATGACAACTCCAATAACAACGACAAACATTTTACATATATTTCAAAACACACACACAGCTTGGAGACCTAAGCGCTGAGCGTAAATGACACACCACACACACACACACACACACACACACACACACACACACACACACACACACACACACACACACAACCAACACACACACACACACACACACACACACAGCTGGAGACCTAAGCTGCGTTGAGCGTAACTGACACACACACACACACACACACACACACTTATTGAGCATGCTACAAAACCCATTAAAAGCAACAATTATTAACAGTACTTACAGGTTGTGATTCGGAGGATGAAGCCAATCCAAATAAACTTGGTACTGAACCTTCCTATATCAGCCGACTCGCGAATCCACACTTGAAAGCATTTATGTTTGTAAAGGAATCCTCATTAAAATAACGCGAACACAGCTCAAGGTGGCTATATTGTGTGGTATAGTTGTAAATATAAACTCTAGCCAGATTCTTCACATGCTCGTCCCTGGGCAGTGAAAAAAAGTTCGCTTTTGATTCGCACTTCAGAACAGCTCGTCGACATGTTGTTTTTACTGTTTTCTGGCGCGCAATGAGTGGGCGTGTCCTTATTCAAATAACTTGTACAAGTGACGTACGAAAGTTAGAGAAAATGCATCGTTTGTCTATCGATTCATATCAGCGACTCAGAGTCGACTCTTACTTTTGAGAGACAATAACTTTGTATACGGTGAACTTTCATATTTAAAACTTTGCAGGATGTTTTTGTTCACTTAGATCTATGTTACACACTACATGAAAGGTAATTTTCAAAATTCCATGATAGGTACCCTTTAATTTTGAAAAACAAAAACATGTTGCAGCAACTCTATTCCCAGTCTGTCAGTAACCGTCTTTAATTCCTGTCTCTAAGAAGAACCTCCTTCCAGTGCAATGTGCTCTGATTGGTCAGCTGGATCAGTGTGTTGTGACTGGTCAACCGCTTCGAGTGGGTTATGGAAATGTCACGCCCCCCACCGTGAGTTTCAACACACTACTAACGCAACTCAACCAGGTCTCATCACTTTCTTTTTGTAGTAGTAGTTTAAGAAAACAGATTAAAATATTCTAAATATAATCCACAAACAATAAAGAAGCAATACTGTATCTCAAATAAATACATAAACTACAATAAATACAAAAACAGCCAAATCATTTGGTGGAGAATTTGAGGGAAATGTGCTTAAAAATGCAAAATATCACATTGCAAAAAAAGTGGTAATGAAACAAGGCTTAGTTTTTTTCAATCAAAATGCATTCACTCATTTTTGTGTGCTTCACCCATCTATTATAATATGTGTAAAGTAGGCTACTGTCTTCATATGATGTTCAGATGTATTTTACCCTGTCAGTCGCTGCAGGGCCTGCCTCCTCTGCTCAGCGAAGCCTCGCCAGCGCCGGTCAATGAACGCAGGCACAGGGTCAGTGGATTCCAGGCGTAAGGTATAACGCGGGTGGTGTGCAAGGTTACTAAACATGCAGTTAAACTTGGGACCTTCCGCTAATAGAAACAAAACACAATTGTTTGTACTCTTAAAAGGACATAACACATTTTGGCACACTTATAATGTTTGTTACTTTTTTTGCACAACACCAGACATAATTTAATGTTTTATGACCATTTTACACTTTTCTCCGACTCTTAGAATGAAACAGGCTGTCAAAAAGTAGCAGAAGTACAGTACACGTAACTTGGTACAATGTACCTTAGGAAGGACCTTTAGTTCTGAAAGTTACAGAATGCTTTGTTCTAACCTGGAATGTTCAAGGTTTCTGATGGAGTGAGCGGGGCACAGCCTAACGCGGGGCTAGATGTAACACTTGTTTAAAATACTTCCACACATGCTAGCATGACAAAACTTAGTGTATTTACTAGATGCCATATCAACACTATATAGAGAAAAGAAATGTGCTTAAATTTAGAACTCTTTGGAAGATATATCAGTGAAGATTTATTTAACCATAGTAAGTTAATTCTCAATCTTTTGGTGTTAATAATGTAATACACTGTATACATCAAGTAAAAGTATAAAACCGTAAACGTATACACTGCATTAATGAAACAAGACAACATATTTGTACCAGACATGTGTGAATTTGGAATTCAAAAGAAATACTCTGAACACCAAGTAGATTTACACACACAGAGAAAGTCAAAAAGCGTTTTGTTGTGCCCCACTCTCCCCTATTTAGAATGAAGCAGAAATGTTAATGTTTATTCCAGATTTTCTAAATAACTGAATTATATTAGTCAATGACTCATTGGAACTAGAGCTTAGCAAAAGAGCTTACCTTGTCATCTCTTTGCATTCATGTGTGCCATTAATATAAAATCAAGTTTAATGTGTTCCCTAATCCATGCTCACAATCCTTTGAATACAGAGGATATTACGCAGAGTATGAGAAAAAGAGACCATAGAGAAGAGTTGTAGAGGAATTTGTGGCCAGACTTCCCTACACAAGATAAAATTGATAATGCAATAATGACTGGCTGTACTTTATCCTGAATGCGTAATACAAGACAGATAAGTAAATAAAAAGTATAACAAAAAAGTAAATAAATGAACCTGGATTGATTTGAGATATTGTGTGTGAAAGAAAGAGGCATGAAACTAGCACAGTGTAGAAATGTTCTGCCAGGGACAAATGCAGCCTACTGTTTCGTGACCATTATATTTAATAATGTGACCACATACTGTAATGCTGCGATTTACCAGAGTCAAGTATTCCAGAGAGATCTTTAATAAATCATTCATAACCACTTCAGTGTCAGCAGGGTCTTCCATTTTCCGTTTATTTCAATAACCTAGAGCAATTTAGCAGTTCAGACTTGCAGCATTTTACCATTTGACAGTGTTTTCACTCTTTTAACCAGCGTGAGTCTTTTAATACAATACTTTATCATGTTTTTTATCCTACAACAAATACAACACTTGTTAGTGCACATTCAATAGAATGATGATTGAAAAATCATTTTTCTTAAGTAATTTTAATAAGTAGGCTACGCTGTAATAATTTCAAATTAAAAGTTTTAGGTCTACTTTACTTTTTGTGTTGACATACAACTTGTAGTTTTAACTATATGGTGTTTTTCAATAATACATTTATATCCTTAATGTACTAAATTGCCGTTTCATCATTACAAATGTAAGATAGTTAGTTTAAAATACAAGATAGAATTCAAGTTTTGAATTCAAGAATTGGCATTGAAGTATTTTAGGTCACCGAATGTCTGTCAGTACATTCGACACATCACTTTAACAATAAACAACAGGCAAAAACAATAGAAATAATTATGAAATTAGCCTACATGTAGGCTAAGTCATATTTCAGTGGGTTTGTTGGTTTAATATAAATTTGAACTGTATTTTCTTTTATTTCGAATATCATGCAGTAAGTTCGCACACCGCCAAATCGCACGTCAGCCAGAGTTAAGGAGTTAACCAAACTTGAACAGTTTAAGAAAAACAAGACGTTGCGAAGCGTGTGTTTCTCCGGTCTCCAGTGTTTTCTACTGAAGCACAAGAAATCGAGCGTGACTACAGTGTAAGGATAAGTATACACAAACACACACACACACACACACACACACACACACACACACACACACACACACACACACACACACACACACACACACACACACACACACACACACACACACACACAACACACACACACACACACACACACACACACACACACACACACACACCGGTGTGCCTCTTACCACTCGATCCAGTGAAGCCTGAGCCCGGAGGTTTACCCTGGCGTGATCCACATCAGCTGACAATGTATATACTGGATCTAAAAACAAAACAAAACACACCAATAACGTTACTTCAATACTTTTTATGATAAACGGCACAATATATAGGCTACCCTCTTAATAGCCTTATCTCATTTATTCTCAAATATATTTAATATTGTAAAAGTCAAATGATTTGCAACTGTGTAACTCACCGTACAAATAATCATATGTCCTCTGTTGTCTGAATCCCCTTCTTCCCTCATTTTGCTTCTGAAATGTGCGTGTGACCGAGACGCTCATGTTTGCTTATAACTGGTGGTAAGTTAACGTTATGTGTTTTATTTGTAAGACAAGTAATGGTCACCATGGAGATCGTAAACATCCGATCACGTTACTGCCGCTACAACACCGCTAGAGGGCAGTCAATACAAACCCAACATCCGCATGTCAGAACCGTAATGTAAATATGTTGTTTTTCCGGTCTGATGAATGATGAACTCATCTTTCATTCGTAGCTTTATATAGAAGCTTTATATAGACACGTGGTTTTTAGACTATTGGAGGCCAACTATAAGCACTTGCAGAAGCTTTATATAGACACGTGGTTTAGACTATTGGAGGCCAAAACAACTAAGCACTTGCAGAGATACAGAAAAACAGAATATCTCACTGTGCTTTCATAAATGGTATTCTGTGGCTTTGATCATGCCCAGTAAAGATCTTGATCTTATTGCCTTAAAATATTGAACAATATATAAATCATATAATGGTAATATGTTACAGCATTGTTACAGGTCCGGTCTCCATGTTTCCTTGTCCGGACAATACTTTTTTGGAACAGTAAAGTTAACGTTACATTTCCAACGAGGCAACGGTAGTTTGTAAAAGAAAAAACTAAACACTCAAAATAGTCATCGAATATAAGAATTTTGGGAAAAGATCCAAAGAAACAAACTAACAGGTCCCAGGCACTCAGTCAAGTCTTCAATGAGGAGAAGAATAAAGTTAAAAAGCCTTTATTAAATGTGGCTTAAGTCATTATAAAACATTATAAAAGTTTCGACCAATAAGTGGTCTTCTGCAGGGCAAAGTAACACAAGATATGAGAATGGCAACACATTATAAGTTAAGTCCCACATATAATCAGACAGAATACAATTAATCTAATGAGGCCTACAACAATAAAAGGAACATGGGTTGTATTAAATAGCATTCTCAAAAAAGGAAAACAAATCGACTTACCCAGAATATTTTGTTGACTCAAATGGTGAATATCGCAACATGAACTTTTTTTTGTAAACATTGGCCCTGACTTGGCAGCAAGAACCCCAGACGAACAAATAGCGCACAATTTTGGATTTTTCAAAAAAAAAATTCAAACACTATCTTTTCTTTCAATGGTTAGCTGAAAGAAGTAATGGATATTGTCACTCCATCAATATTAAAAAAAGTTATAAATACTATCAAACCGAAGTCAAACCAACACACTTCTGTAATCTTTCACTTTTAAATGGCTGTGTTCCCAAGAAAATGAATATTGCAAAAGTTATTCCGCTATTCAAAAATGGAAATAAACATAATTTGACCAATTATAGACCAATTTCATTGCTTCCTCAATTTTAAAAAATTCTAGAATGTTTTTTTTAAATATGCGATTAGAAAACTTTGTTGAAAAATATAACTGATTAATGAAAGTCAGTATGGATTCAGAAGCAGAATATCTACATCAATGGCTATAATTGATGCAACAGAATAATTATCAAATGCATTGGACAATAAAAAATGTACTATTGGAATAGTTATTCTTCTGAAAAAAGCCTTTGACATTATTAATCACGCAATACTACTCAAGAAACTAGAAAGGTATGGGAGGGGTGGCTGGAAACTGGGTAAAAAGGTATGTCCAGATGGGCGAGTCCTCATCTAACTGTCGTGTCATTTCTTGCGGTGTCCCCCAGGGGTCAGTATTGGGCCCTAAATTATTCAACTTGTACAATAATATATTTAATGTTTCACAATTACTTAAGTGTGTTTTGTTTGCAGATCACACCAACATTTTCTATTGTGATGACAATTATGATAAGGTTATTAATTTTGTAAATACTGAACTAAGGAATATAAAAAAAATGGATGGATAGCAATACATTATCTTTAAACCTAAATAAAACCAAAGCCATATTATTTGGTAATTATAAAACAAAACCGGAAAAGACAATTGAGATAGATGGGATACAAATTAAAAATGTCTCTGAAATAACAATTTTAGGAGTTACAATAGATAATAAACTTTTCACATCATACAGATGTGAATAGTCACATCAGACACATAAAAACCAAAGTCTCCAAAAGCCTTGCAATAATAAATAAAGCCAAACATGTCCTTGATTACAAGACACTCCATATCCTGTATTGTTCCCTGATTCTTCTGAGTCACTCCTTATCTTACAAAAAGGGCTATACGTACCATACACAAGGTTGAATATCTTGAACACACAAATCCACTTTTTCTCAAATCAAAGTTATTACTAATACGGGACCGTCTCGGTTATGTATGTAACCCTCGTTCCCTGAGTAGGGAACATAGACGTTACGTTGTGACGATGAATGGGGTTTCACTTAGAAAGCCTATTAACTTTGAGTATTACAAAATGAGCCAATGGCAAAGAAATGCCAATGGTCTGCGAATTTTGCATAGCGTAACTCCGCCCCACCTCGTGGGTATAAAAGGAAGTACGCTGGCAACATGCAGATATGTTACTTGCTGAGGAGCCGAGACTGAAACCAGGCGATCCCTGCTCAGGAACAAGGGTTACACACGTAACCGAGACGTTCCCTTTCGTAGACACTACGAGTTACGTCGGGACGACGAATGAGGTTCCCAGTCTAATCACGCCACCTCTCGGCTGTCTTCCAGTGCCTGCGTAAGTCTGAGCTCCCTGTCGTGAGACTAGCACAGATGAAGGAGTCCTACATAACTGTAAATTCGGCCTCTAGTTCATAAACGCCAGAGGAGAACTGGCCCCGACTGAGCCTGGGTTCTCCCAATGTTTTTTTTTTCTCCATTGGGTCATCTGATGGAGTTTTTAGGACACCATTTGGTCACTTGATGGAGTTTTTCGGTTTCTTGCCACTGTTGCCTTTGGCTTGCTCAGTTGGGGATATTCAAATTAAATAACCATACCATTCATACCATTGATCAGCTCTACCAAACTTGGATGTCTTTTTTTCCAGTAATAAATAAACACTGTTAAGTTGTTTTGATTGATACTGTGAAGCAGCTTTGATACAATCTGTATTGTGAAAAGCGCTATATAAATATATTTGACTTGACTTTACTTGACTTGACATAACACAGGAGTACCAAGGTACACTGGGAAGCTCAGTGGAAATATGCAATTATTGCCTGCCCGAAGGGAGGACTTAAGGAGGACACATAAGGCCCAAAGGGGTGTAACATATAGAGAAACACTGCAATATACAGCCCTTAGGGTGGAATGTTTCAACTTCAGGGGTGGCAAGGTGGCTTGCCAAGGGAAAGACACATGCTCAGAGAGGCTTACAGTGGAAATACACACGTTTAATGCTGTGGGCCTAATTTTCTGCCAGAGGTCCTGGACATCTTGTTCAGAGACATGGCATCATGGATTCGATCAAATACCAACAGATAAAAAAATCAAAACCTGACAACCTCTGCTAGAAATTTTATAACAGGCCATGTTTGGATCTTCCAACAGGACAGTGATCCAGTGGCGCAAAAAGTGGGTATGCGCTATATGCGGCGCATAGGGGTGCAGCACCAATGCAATGGTAAAAAAGAATAATTTAATCAAAATTTAATTTAAAAAAAATAATATATATATATATATATATATATATATATATATATATATATATATATATATATATATATATATATTTTTCTATATGTAATTGCTGTTGTGCGTTTCTAAATAATTTCTGCATTTCCTCAATGTTATATAAAATTTTAGAGGACTGGGACTAACAGGCTAGAGTAGGCGCCCTCATGGAGAAGGGGGGCTGGGTAATATTGCGAGCGGGCGGGGGCGCCGTAAGCGCAGAGCGAGCAAGTACGAGTAGTGAGTTGTCACAACTCACTACTCGTACCTGCTCAGTTGTCGTCAAAAAAGATGGATAAAACAAAATGCTGGGGGGCTAAAAATAGAAAAGAAAGAGGGAAAATGAGATGGCAGTGGCTCAGTGGTTCATGCAGGTTGTCACCAAACTGGAAGGTTTGCGACATTGCGAGGCAATGTAAAGCGGTTTGGTGGCCATGGGTCTGTTGAAAGCGCTATATAAATGCAGTCCATTTACCATTTAAATTAGTAAAAAAAAAAAAATGTTATGTTCTATGAGAAAATACTTTCTCTCAAAACTTTTTTTTTAGTCTCAAATATTATTATTTTTTGCTATTGGTATGAGAACTTTTTCTCTCAAATATTCTTTTTTTCTCTCATGAAATACTTTTTTGCTATTAGTGTGATCATTTTTTCTCTCAATTTTTTTTTTCTCTCAGATCATTTATTTTCTCGCGTGTAATTAAGACACAATTCTAGCTCCATAGTATATGCGTAGTTGGCGTGCTGCCCAAGTAGAAGACTATGAGCTCAGAATTTGGTCCAAACCCCTAGTTGGGGATATATTTTATATTTTTAAACGATAGATACAGAAAATCCCATCATATTTGTGTATGAAATTTGCATAGGCCTAGTGTTTACCTGCCAACTCTCACGCTTTGGCCGTGAGACACATGCATTTGAGTGGTTTCACACGCTCACACGGGCGAGTTCTCACGCTGAAGTGTCAACCCGGTCGGTCAAATGCCGTGTGCATGCGAGAGAAAGACTGTTCCAAACTGCGTTGCGCGCATGCGCCCACCCTCCATCCCGGTTGGAGAGATTTTATTATAAGGTTTATTTACTTACACCCCCCCCCCCCCCCCCCAGAAAAATCTCACGCAAAGCTAAACGCAAAAGTTGGCAGGTAAAAGATGGAACAATTTGAACTGGAACTCTGTCCCCCCCTTGAAATTCACTCCCAAACGTATAGTGTAGTGAATGACTGCCACACTTATTCAGTTGTGTTCATTCTTAGTTTTGATTTCATGGACTTAGTTTGTTTTCATTAGTCACGTGTACCTTTGTTTGAATTTCCCGGCACTTTCCATGCACTAATCATCATCACAGCTGTTTGACATTCATCACCATGTTAGTTCCTCACCTTCACTCAGTGTTTGTCTGGTCTATGTTTATGTTAATGCATCCGTTGTATTTCTTTGTCAATATTTGTTGGATAACCTTCTGAGTTTGTTTTTAAAGACTTTTAACCTAATCACCTATGTGTGAAAATGATTTATTATATTGACACAAATTCACTGGTGTGAGAACAATAAACCTGTGGCTGTTTTTCTCTTTTTCTTTTACAGCATGTGGTTGGGTTAGTCTGCAACTGCTTCCATCCTCTGCTGGCAGAGAACTGGCGGCTCTCTTCTGTTCTCAAGATAGAGTGAAGAGAAGTGGTGAGATACATGATCACACGTTCACACAACCGAAAGTATATCATGCTCCTACACTGCATTTTGCTGCAGATGATCTGATTTGCCGTAAGTGACACAGTCTTCGCAGTAACATTTGAGTGGATTGTTTGTTTGTGGCTTGTGCTCTTAACTTTAACACATCGCACACATTAAATATATGTTTGTGTGGGTGTGTGTTCAGAGAGAGAAAGTGAGAGAGAGACACTGCAGATTTTCCAACTAACATTTATTTACTCAACACATTATATTAAACATAATAAAGCATTATGTTTCGAAATTCAAAATCCTACTTCAGAAAATTGGCCATGTTTCCAACAATGACTGTGCTCCGAGTTATCAAGATCAAGATATCATAGTCTACATTCAAAAGTCAAATATTTCAGTATAAGCTTAATGGCCCCCTGAAATCAAAATTTAAGTTGTTTAGCTTTTAGTATGAATATGTTAGCCTTAAGGTTATGAATAAGCTGGTGTGTTCCAAAAAAATTACAAAATTAGCATTTAGGAGATATAAGCATTCAAAACTTACAGTCTCTCACTCAGTGTTGGGGATAGCGATTTACAAAGTAATGGATTACAGTAGCGATATTACTTTTTTGGGTAATGCATTACACTAAAAATATCGGTAACTACACTACTTTACTTTACTAGACTTTAGTATTCCTGTGTGTAAAGTTTTGATCTGCTTAAGTGGTGTGTGCATGCATGCTGCCTGTGTGTGTGCTTGCCTGGGCACTGTTGCCATTGATATCGATTTGAGTGACGTAGCTGCTGGTGCGAAGCAGAGAGGGAAATGGAGATGGAGACAGGGGGGTTTAGCCTGTGGCGATATTCACATAACTTTCAGTCCATTGCTAAAGAACAAAAATATTTGTGTGAAATACACTCTATGCCCAGGCGACAAGTGTTTTTTTTAACTGCCGCCAACTCAATGAGCAACCTGTCTAAGCATTTGTCAGCCCAGCATGGCAATACAAAACTTGTGTCGAAAGATCCTGCTCGACGGTCATTTGAAGGAGTCACTCAGCAGCCGACCCGCCTAAACAAGCTAAGCTTTTCTCAAGTCTTGGAGCGGAGCAAGGAAATAAACAGGCTAGTTGCAGGGTTCATTGTAGAAGACATGCTTCCCCAGTCGACCATTGGGGGCCACGTCCACTGTGTGGTTTATAACGGAACAGCAGTTCAAACTCCCTCTACGCAGGCCTTCCGCCCCAGCCAGTTGGGGGTCTGAGAGTTTTGTGTAGGGCGTTGGATGTGGCAGCAACCGTGAAATTTTCCATGGGATCCCAATTACGTCGACGTTACATCGAACATGAGCGACTGAAAGGGAACATCTCGGTTACTAATGTAACCCTCGTTCCCTGAAGGAGGGAACGGGAGATGTAACGTCCCGTTGCCACTGTTGCTGACCATCGCTGTACGGCCGAAAACATCTCGGCTCCTCAGCGTAAAACAATATGCGACGCATCTGCTGCTCATTATATGCTCGCACTGCAAGCAGAGCAGCTGATGCAATTCTCGCATGCCTCGTTTTAATACTCTCGAAGTAGATTGGTCTCTCAAGGTGATCCCAATTTCGTCGTCATGTCGATGTCTCCCGTTCCCTTCCTTCAGGGAACGAGGGTTACATTACTAACTGAGACGTTTTTGGGATGACATTCATTTTTGTTGCTTATTTAGTTTCCTTTTCATGGGCTTAAGTGGATTTCTGTTTTAATCTTATGGGATAAAGTGACGTATATTTTTATATTTTTCATTGACCACTTCATTATTTTTTGCCATGAATCTAATAAAAAGCTGGTTTTGTTCTCAGGAGAAGAGTTTTGTTCTCATGTTTCCCAAAGCCTGTGTTTTGAAACTTGTGTGTTGACCCCATTTTAAAATGACCCCACCATAGCCTCCTTTATCCTGTTGTTTATGGATTTTACAGTGAGTCATATTTCTTTGTGCAGACAGGGATATTGTTCTTCCATACGGTTTAACATGTCATTTTTATACATTTGTGCAATAAACACTATGGACCGGTTTCCCGTTAAGGGCTTAAAATAAACCAGGACTAGGCTAATTCTACTTAAATTAATCCACACTAAACAACTGACTTTCTGAGATGTTGCTTAAGTTTGGATTAACTAGTTCTAGACTTGATCAAGGACAAGTGAGATCATCTTTTTGAAACCCGATTAGATTAATGGCATGCACATGTGGCTAAGGAGAGGTTGCTATAAAAACCTGGTATGGAATACTTGTAGTTCATTAGTCTTAAGGAGTGTGTGGAACAGGAGTCACTACACAACCAAAAAATGGATAAAGGCCAAAGAAAACGCTCAAAAAAACTCCAGTGAATTTGAGAAGACCCTTTTTAAACAAATTGTATCAAACTATCCTGTAATTGAAAACAAACAGCATGATTCGGGTACAGAAAACAAGAAGAAGAAGGCATGGATTTCCATATTGAATGAATTCAACTCAAATAAAAAAGTAACCAAATGGACACTCCAACAAGTTCAGGTAAGATTCATTGTTGCCCCATTCTTACAAATCTGTCAATTATAAATGTTTTCATTAATGAAATGTAAAAAGAAAACTATATTATATAGAACTCCAACTTCAGAGTATATATTATCTTGTAAAGGTCCTGTGGAAAAACATAAAAATAAACCTGAAAAAAACAACTGCTGCTACGCGTCAAGAGCGTTTCAAGACAGGTGGGGGACTCCCAGTTCCACCAGACACAGAGGAGTTGGGGGACTTGTTGGCTGGGATTATTGAAAGTCAGTAACCCCTGGAAGGTATTCCAGATGATGACCATTTGGATAGTTCAGGTGAGGAATCTTTCAAAGACTCATTTTATAGGACATGTCTCATTTACAGTAACATGTGCTATCCCATCCAACATAATTAAATGCAAGTCATGTCTTGTAACAAAAAATAGGTAATGACCTTTATTGTTGAAGTCAAATGTAATGCTACATTTTTTTCCATACAAAGATGACCTGTTCCTAACACAGGACTTGGGGGGCGCAGGGAACGGTCAAGATGCTCAAATGAATCCAGCAGCCAGCACCAACATGCAGCAGCATCCAGTCTCCTGCAGTAGCATTAGTCAGCATCCAGCAGTCTCTAATCCAGGCAGCAGGTCAAGAGGGAAAAGGATGACCATTCATGAGAAACTTTAGAGTTCCATGAACGTAAATTACAATATTTAAAAGAAGAACATAAAGTCAAAATGAAAATTCTTAATCTTGAGTTGTCTATGAAAGAGAGCGACATGAAGCAGCAGCAGTGTCAATTGTCTTTGGAACAAAATCTCAGTTAAATGAATAATTTCCTGAATTTTTTTTACCTGTCTATGCCAATCATTTATGTCAATTTAATCCATTTTCTGCTACTGTGAACGTGAGCCTTGAGGCAATAAGTTTTTAATCTGAGGTTAAACCTGCTTCTGACCAGATTTAATTTAACCCTCTGGGGTCGGCCGTCACGCGGCCGTGATCTGCTCACTTTTTTTCTCATCAGTGCAAAAGAGACTCAAATTACTCTGTTGATTTTGATCTTACATGTAAGTGTTATACATCATTCAAAACTGTTAAATGTCTTCTTTTATTTGTGTACACTCATAATAAAAACAAAATGTTGTGTTTTTCGTAAAATAAAGAAAATGAACATGATGCGCGTTCTGCCGTCTCTCTAAATGTAAAGCTCATTCTGAAACGCGACAGAACATGACCTGTAACTCAGCTAATACTTGTCACTGTGACATGAAACATATGTCTTTACAACACTTTGAGTCTCTATTTTTAAATGATGTAAATCATATCAAAAACAAATATTCTCTGTTTAAGTAATTCGTATGAAAGCAAGGACGTACAGTTTCTCCAGCCTGAGCTAATTAAAGTTAATGTGACCACGCCCGCGCGCAACAGCTGCTCGCATACTAATGAGCCATGCGGAGGAACGCAAACTGTTAACGACCTCAAAACAGAGAATCCGCACTTCAGTCTTCAGTCCTGCTCTTCACGTGTGCTGTGCTGTTTATCTTGGATTTACATCAGACGAGTTAGAAGAACACAATTTGATTATAAGAAGGATTTATAAGGTAAGACATGTCTTTGTTAGTAGCATGTTAGCAGCATGTTATTGTTGCATAAACTTGTAGCTACTAGTTAAACTGGTGCCAGACTAAAATGTACGTTATGAAATGTGATTGGAGTAAAACATGAAGCCTAATGCTAAATGTATATACATAAAAACATATGTTTGATAATTAAACAGCACGATACAGAAGGCTCGTATGATTGTGAATATTATGTTTAGACTTGTGTTTATTGTGTTTGTGGATATCTGCTCACACGAAGGTATGTATAATTATGTAAGAATATGCGATCGAGCCGGACCAAAAAACTATGAAACGTTATTTAATATAACGTTTCATAGTTTGGTCCGGCTCGATCGCATTCAGTAAATGTTTGCATGCGCTGAGTTTGAGTCACGCGCGCTGTGGGTTTGAAAAGCAAAACAAACCAATCATTAGGCTTTATGGTTTTACTCCAGCAATCTCATCTCATAACGTTGTAACGAATGGAAACGTTTTAAGTAACATGATAATCCATATAGTTTTCTCTAATGTAGTGTTACTGAACTTTTTAGTGATTTATAGGCTGCCTAGCTGCTACAGGCTATTGTTATTATTTCATGCAGCCCTACATATGCCTACAACTACAAGGCACAACATATATTGGGAGTTCATATATGTAGTATATGTATGTATTTAGTAAATTTCATAATTTGAACCAGACAAATCTAAAATAGTTTCTCCTAATATCAGCATGTTCACATCTGTTTTTTTGTTTTCTAAAAAATGTTTTTACAGGGACCAGCACTGATGAGTCCAGCTGACATTCACGTGAGTCTCTGTACATGAACATGGTGAAAAATCAAACACCTTGGAGATGACAGGTATGTAACCTATATGTTTTAGGAATGGCACAAAGCTGTGTGACTGTCCAAGTCTCTGTCTTTAGATCAGTGTGTTTTACTAATGTGCTTTTTTGTCTTTGGTTGTGTATCTTTTTGATTGTGTTGTAAATAACTTGGTTGTGTTGTAAATAAATCCAAACCATCTAAAAGCCATTCTTTTTTAAGTCTCTCCTCCTTCTTTGTGCAAGGCTTCTCACAATGACAGCACCTGATAGCACCTTATAGGGCTATTAGGGGAGGGCCTTTGTCTTTCTCAGGTGTGAAAACACTATATACTAATGGGTTGTTAACGCCCCTCCGCATAAAGCTTTCTTACACAAAACACGTCTTACAAATTTTAAGTCAATATATTGTCTTATCTGAATGAGTAGTCACGATGATTTTCACATAGTTTTGAAGCAAATATTCTAGGCCACATGATACAATTTTCAAAATTCTTGTGAAGAAATAATTAGTATGGGTTTAATGACCTTATTTCAGTGAAAATGTTTTTTTGTTTTTTCACAAACCACGCATAAACGTCATTATCTCAAAACTAAAAACTTGTACATACATGCTGCTGACATATTACTGTAGCAGAGTTTGTGCTGAATACAGTGTAATCAGACTTTAGCCATGAAAATGTCACAAGTAACAGAAATAAGCACAAATGTCAGAGCATTTCAGAACACCTCCAGGACCCAGAAAACACCTCAGACCTCAGAGGGTTTTAAGACTTCATTTAGATCTGAATTAGGTCTAATCCTACTTCTAGAAATCCGATTGTTTAAGTCTAGACTAGTGCAAGTCTGAGACTATTATAATCCATGTGTGAGAAAGCTACTTCAATAAATCCAGGTTTAAAATGACATTTAGTCCACGACTAGGCTTAATCCCCGTATGGGAAACCGGCCCTATGTGGACAGGCTAAGTGATGATAGGGCTATGATCGATGTTTGTCCACAGTACAATACATGTTTGTATCGACACAGTAAATTAAGAAATTGGAAAGTAAAGTAATAAGTAGTGACGTTACTTTTAAAATGCAGTAGCTAGTAAAGTAATCTCATTACAATTTACAGAAGTAACTAACTAGTAACTAATTACTTTTTTTGAGTAACTACCCCAACACTGCTCTCACTTCCGTTAAAACGGATCACGGATTTTTATGACATCACCGCCGATTTCAGCTTCTCATCACATCTTATTTCCAATCAAATGCTCTCTAGATTTTTAAGCGTCCCTCTCCTATGCTATAAATACCAGCTGGCAAAAGTGACCCCGCATTATGGGTTGGAGATGTGTGTTTGGTTGCTCAAACGCTTGAGTTTCATTCCATTTTCCAACTGTACAGTAGATTGGTTAAGAATCAAATGGCTAGAATTTATTCACACCTCTACTATTGAATCCAACGTATCATCAGCGCTTGGATTCGCTTCCATGGTGATGTCAAGTACTGCTTGCAGTCTGTGAGGTCAACTAAACGCTATTGGCTATTTGAAAAGAGGGAGGAGCCATTCAATGTGTCCCGCCTTAGCTTCCTGTTTCAGTGGAAATTACGCATCATTCAAAGCTGCGCGTTACAAGGCACTTCAGTGGGCCTTTAAACATTTCTCATCAAATTCTTCCAGGACCAAATGTTCTGAGCTGCTATTTTTATTACTATGTCAATATACTATTCATAACAAAACTAAGTTGATACTTAAATAAACATGTACTATCAAACCGCAACCTCTGAGCAATATAGTTTCCTTTGGCCCACTTAAGCACAGGTGATTTCTGGGAATATTCCTAAGACAAATGTGAGTTTCTTCCACTGATATATGGCATTCAGAAGACATGTGTATTTATGTGTGTCTCCAAAGTACAAGTTGTCTACAAGTAAAGTTTAAACGTACTAATGCATCTCCAATCCTGATATTGTTCTGATTACACACACACTGTAATATACCATCATATCTTGTGTGGCCATCTCAAACTTAAAACCACTGGAGACATAATGTAGAAGACCACAGTTGTTCATTCAGGTCTGAGAAAACCACAGTAAAGCGCATTTATTATTCTCATATTATAATTTACTTTAAACAGATTTCTAGTTGAGCTTCCTCAGCAGCTGATGCCAGCTCATTCTCAAACGCGTTAAGGCCGATGACTGTTCTTTCCAAACTAATAATAACTCTACTAATAATAAGTGGAATTGTTTAAAGGTGGATTTTTGTTTTAGTAAGCATGGAGCTCACAGGGTCAAGTTGTATGGTTAAATCTCTTTTTAAAGCTAATGTACACATTCAGCAGAGAGGTAAACAAAGAACTATCAAGAACAGTTGGGTGTTTGTGTCAGGGGAAGATGTTGATAATGGAGGTTTTGTTATGTCCAGCAGAAAAAGGTCATTTCTGACTGCATTGCAGATTGCAAAGAGCGTGTACTTTCTAATCTGTAGCACTTCATCTTACATCTCACCACACCAACACATTTGATCTGACAATGGCTAATATCCATGTGATTGAAGGGGGGCATGGCTAACCACATCCTGCGTGACTGCATCTGGCTGAACTATGCACAACATCTGCACAAGAATTAACTGACTGAGCTGTTTTTCATAACCTCATTCAACATGCAAGGATTGTCCAGCAACTGAAAATTTGCTACATGATTATACACCTAAACTTCACCAAAATTCAACACACTGAGATCAGTACCACACTATATTTGTTGCGGCACAGTTCAGTATGTTGAATAAAAAGTATATTTGTATTGTGGGGATTCATAAATGTGGTGTGTGTGTGTGTGTGTGTGTGTGTGTGTGTGTGTGTGTGTGTGTGTGTGTGTGTGTGTGTGTATATATATATATATATATATATATATATATATATATATATATATATATAATTATGGAAAATGTGTTTTTGGCCCCATTGACTTTCATTGCTTGGGCAAAACAGTTAAAATATCTTCTTTTGTGTAAACCTTTATGTTAACTAAAATAGAAGAATCATTTTTAATACTGTCATACAGTTTATCTTGCTGCTAAGCCACTTGTTTTATTTGTTGAAATAGGCTTTTTTTCTTACAGGAAGCTGCATTAGCATTGGCACACAGTCATTGCCTGCACTTATTTACAATGATAAAATTAATGATTATATGAATATATCCACACAAAACTACTGCCAGTACGTATGGAATAAAAACATGAAAAGTTTTCTTATAACATAAATGATAGTTAATATAACATTTTAGTGAACAAATATTGGGAGACCGGGTATGGTTGTACAAACACCATTTCTACCACTTAGGGATAAGATAGGAGTCATGTAATCATTTCAGTATTTATCTACTTCCTCCCTCAAGTCTGGAAACTGACACATTCTGAATTTATAGAGAAAAAACTGATTTTGAGGTAAGAAAGTAAATTTTTTGACCAAGACTATTTTTGTCTAGTATCTAAACTATTGCAGATAAAATAGTTTGACTTATATTAGATTAAAATATAGTGTCTTAGGCAACATGTGATGCAGTTTTCCCCTTCTAATTTCAAAGCAGTATACTAACAGTTAGCTAAACAGTGACTGACAGGGGTGGGGTGGGTTTTAACACTTCTTGAAAAAGTGTTACAATCCCCTATCATACAACTGATTGATTTTAATATTTTTACAGAATGCCTAGGCAGTGAGAAGGGCCACAAAGCCCACAAAGAAGGGCAAGTCAGTTAGTTCAGCTGCAAAGGTAGCCTACATGGGACCAGTCTCTGGGCCCACAAAGCCTGCACTCCAGGGTTACCGGCATTCATTTGTCAGCACTGTGACTAAGAAGACACACACACACACACACACACACACACACACACACACACACACACACACACACACACACACACACACACACACACACACACACACACACACACACACACACACACACACACACACACACACACAAAACACGTGTCTAGTCCGCTATCTTTGTGGGGACTCTCTATAGGCATTATGATTTTTATATACTGTACAAACTGTATATTCTATCCCCTTACACTAAGGCTACCCCTAAACCTACCCATCACACACAACTTTCTGCATTTTTACATTTTCAAAAAACATCACTTAGCATGATTTATACGCTGTTTTCCTCATGGGGACCAAAAAATGTCCCCACAAGGACGAGGATTTCAGATATTGCTATCTTTGTGGGGATGTGTGTGTATATTGTGCTCATATACGCACATATATATACACACATACACGTTAATCAGACAGTCTGTTCCATAGAGGGACTGAGACATTGTTCTTTTATGTCATTAAACCTGTTTTTGAAGCATATCATAGTGTGTGGCATCCATTTTAGCTTCTTTTGTGTAATTGTTACAACTTATCCCAGCATGTGTTACAACCTACCCCGGTATTGGGGGTATTTGACACCAACTCACAAGATCTGTGATATTCTTGTAGAGGATTGAATCGGTGCCATTTGTAGTGAACAAATGTGGGTACTTTGTATACAAATTTGAGAACTCTAGCTACAAAATTCAGCGAGTTATAGTTACTGAAGCAAAAAGTGTTACAACCATACCCGGTCTCCCCTAATGTTCACCACATGCTCAGATCACAGGCCGATGCATTCGGTCTAGCTGCAAAAGTTTCAAACACTTTTTGGTTTAGATAGTTCCTCATACGCATATTATCTGAACTCCATGCAGCCACTGTTCTTCACTGGAAATTAATGTCATTCATTTGTCAGAGATTGTGAGAGAAATAATAATAGTTGTATAATTAAAATGAATTAATAACTGAAATGATCCAAACAGACTTGTGATCTCTCTTTTAAATCATAGATTACAGAAGACGTTATAAGGTCACATTACTCTATTCGTTCTACCAGCTAGATAAAACATCACAATTAACCAATAAATATCACTATCAACACACCACACATTACCAAACTGCAGTCTTCTTGCACTAAGAAAACGCTCTCACATGACTGCCGTGGTTAACAAGACAGGAAGTCAGCATTTTCATGTGGGAGAAGAATATGAAATGCTAAAAAAAAAAAAAATGGAGGAGTGTACAACAGCGTCACACTGCTGAAGGAAACAAAAGGAGGAGAACTCAGAGAAGGGAAAGAGAGAATGAGTGAAGTTTGATAGAGAGATAAACAGATGTCAAAAACTTCCGAAGCTCCACAAATCAGCATGCATTACTTTATTCGTAAGACTTTGATAAAGTCAGTCTAAGTTTATTGTAAAAATAAGAGAATGCTTGGCATTGCAGTGCTTTGAAAAAGGTACTTTACAAGTATAGAAGTGCGCATAACCCGGGAGTACAGAGAAAAAATTACATTTAGAGGTGAGCGAAGAGGAGTCTGACGGAGATTTTTACTGTAGCGATGGCGAACAGTAAGACATTGACGGTAGTTGTCCTCCTAAGTATCTTTTTGGCAAGAGGTCACACAAGAGGTAAGATTTAATTTCATTTTAATATTATACTCCTTAGATATCTAGGCCTATATTGACGAGTTGGCCTTCTTAGTCTAGCATCCGTTGTTGGCAGATGCCACTTGACTTGATATTTTATTTCTAATTAAATTCATATCATAAGTGCCCAAAATACTTGGGTATTTGCTTAATGGTGAAAATTTTTTAATTGTTTATTCAGTCAGACAAAGTGTGAAGTGAATCACTCTTGATCAATTGGAAAAAGTCTACTTTATTTTTTGAACTTAAAATGCAAAGACATTTATAGTGAACTTATGCTTCAATGGAGCTCATAATGGATGTACACCAGAATGAGGAATCTGTTCTATCACGTGCACGTGAATGCTTTGTGTTTGTTTCTGTATGTGTTTGTTGCTATTTTGAGAGGACATGCCATGACGAAGGGCTCTTCCTCTCAGGGGGGATTCTTAGGGGGAGATGAGTTGCTGAGGTTTTTGAGGGTGACAGAAGCACCTGAAAAGAAACTGTAGCCGTTTTCTTGGAACCAAATGACATTTGTGGTGTGACTGTATACAATAATGCCATTGAGTGCGGTAGATAGGCTGCTTTAGGCCAGGTGTTCAAACTACGTATTCTTCAGAATTAGGGCTCGTTCCTCTTGTGCTATATAATGTTTGTCTGATCTTTGTACAAAACTGTACACCTCTGACTAACAATAACAAGAAATGTGATAAATAAATGTACTAAGCCTTCAATATCCCACACTTACTAATGTAATATAACAAAAATTAACTGGAATACTCACTTGAGTGAATGATTGTTTCCATGTGCTGAGCGCTCACATTAACCGGTTACTAACATGCTGTGCACTAACTGTCCTAGGAGAAGACATTGACTCACGTCCGAATCAAGAGGATGTGATTGAAAAATTGACAGGTCAGACATTATACACTTTTATAATTTACTTTTTTTTTCATTTATATAAATAAACTGGCACTTTTCATGAATAGGTTACAACTGAATACTAACATAAAAGGTGAGAGAGGATCTTGACCTCAATAAAACATTGATTAACTGTTTATAGAATCACTATTTTGCGGGGGAATACATAAGTTAGATGTTTTTAAACTATTCATGCTGAGATAACAGTTCTTAAAAAAACTGTGCTTCTTATGCTTTAAAAAAGTCTTGAGTCGGTAAAGTGAACTCTATTGATGGAAAGTGCCAACGGTGTTACATCTTTTGTCAGAAAGAGCTGTTGTGTGTGTTGTAACTATTTTTAGGGTTAAAAAAGGAAATGACACACCAAAGGATAAAACTAGTCTGGCATGGCAGGGAGAGATAAGTTTAGTGTGGAGAGGGAAAACATTTATTTTTGTAACACTTTACAATAAGGTTCATTAGTTAACCTAGAAATAACATGAACTAAGAATTAACTATACTTCTTCAGCATTTATTAGTGTTATCAATTTCAACATTTACTAATACGTTAATAAAATTGTTTGTAATAAAAATATTTGTTAACATTAGTTAATGCACCGTGAACTAACATTAACAAACAATGAACTGCTGTATTTTTATTAACTAACTCTAACAAATATTAATAAATACTGCAACAATTGTATTGCTCATTGTCATGTCTGTTAATACAACTAACTAATGTTAACTAATGAACCTTATTGTAAAGTGTTACCATTTTTTTTGCACTTCCTGTCAAAAGTTGGAAATAATTATGCTATTTTTAAAAACTGTTTTTGAAATTCTCTTATGCTCACCAAGGCTGCATTTATTTGATTTAAAATACAGTAAAAACGGTAATGGTAACGGTAAAAACAAATAACAGTTTTCTTTTTTGAAAATATTTTAAATTATAATTTACTCCTATAAAATGATTCTAATATGCTGATTTTTGTGATCATTTATTATTTACACTCAATTATTAATCATGGTCCTTACTATTATCAATGTTGAAAACATTATATTGTTGAAATTTAAAAAAAAATCCAGGATTTTTGGTGAATAGAACATTTAAAATAGCAGTATTGATTTGAAATAGAAATATTTAGTAACATTCTAAATGTCTTCACTGTCTGTTTTTATTATTATTATTATTATTATTATGCTTAAATTTGAATGGTAGTGTATCACAGTTTACCCAAAATACAGAATTATAAGCAGCACTGTTTTCAACAGTGATAATAATAAAACTTATTAAAACTGGCATATAAGAATGATTTCTGAAGGATCATGTGACACTGAATACTGGAGTAATGATGCAGAAAATTCAGCTTTGTCACAACAGGACTAAATTTCACATATATTAAAACAAAAATATATTTAAACATTTTTAAAATTGTAATACCATTTCACAATATTACTATTGTTTATTGTATACTCTCCTCTGTTTTTTTATAACATTAACACCGACTTGGTGAACATAAGATACTTTTTTAACATCATTGAACAACATTAATTATTTAAAACTTTTGATCAGTAGTGTTTATTTATATATTTGAATTATATTTGAATTTACTTATATGTATATATGTATGTTATATATATTAATTTACAATATCTCAAATGCAGATCACAGTTTTATTTATCTGTTTAGTAAACAGATATTTAACTTTAATCCAATGTTTATTCTGATTATATACATTTAATTTTTTTTTTTTACATTTTTTTTTTTTTTCTTCAGTTTTCAAAGAGCAGATGTTTGTGGCGGGCAGCGATGTGACTTTATGGTGCGCCAATAATGTCACTGATGTCAAATTGAATGAAATCATTTTTATCGTGTGGAACATCAGTATGCAGGGCAGAAAATGTTTTCTTGGTTTGTCACCCAAACCGGACGACACTTGTAATGATGGAAAGAGGCTGGACAACACTTCAAATGGAGTTTCATTATTCATTCCCAAGATTTCAGAGAAAGATGAAGGATTTTACTCTTGTGATTTATCATATAAAGCAGGAAGCATTGCTGAAAATGTCTCTGTAAGCGGTGAGTACAATCTCAAATCATTGTAACACTATTGTAAAAAAATAATAAAAACAGGTTAGGTGTAAATCCACTTACACTAACAACTGATGTTACCTTCAGTTAGTGGTAGACTACTTACATCTCTCGGTTTCATTGTAGTCATCATGAGCCAGTGAAGAATTCAATTCTGTATACAAAAAATGTATTTAGAGTTAGCAATAAAGACAACAGTATTATGCTGATATCATACAGATATTCAAATTAAATTAAAGTTCTTGTTTTTAAGTTACCCGCCTGAAAACGTTATCTGGACATTGAAAATGGTGAGAGGATTGCTGTCTGTGTGGCCACATATAAACAGACGAAACCCACTCTTCACTGGGAACCTGCCTTGAACTTTTCCTTCAAAAAGCCTTCTGTCACGAATATTAGCACGTCTTTAATTGAGAGTCGAGTACATGTTCCTGATGATGTGACCATCAGTAACCTCAGCTGTGTGGCCACATACCCTCTGTGTCCGGCTCTCTGCAACAGAAGAGCACACTGCAGATTACAACAACACCAGGTGAATGCACTGCATTTGAAAATTTTGAATTCTCATTTTATGCATGTATATACATTGTTGGACATGTTATTGGACAAATAAACCAGTGAGAGTGTGAAAATTGTTTCAGAAAGGTTACTACCTCATAAAAGTCCACAGGGTCAAATTTGCTAATATTTTGCAATGAAATATGAGGCAAATTTGACCACATTTACAGTGGCTTGTATTTAAAAGGAATCCGTTTTGACAATATTACAGATTCATGGAATTACTTTTCAATAAAGTTTCATTTGTTAACACTGGTTTATGAATTATTTAACATGAACTAAGAATAATCAATACTTTTAAAGCATTTATTAATTTTAGTTAAAGCTAGTTTATAATACATTAAAAAAAAAAATGATTTAATGCACTGTGACCTAACATGAATAAACAATGAACAATTATATTTTATAAACTAACATTAGTAATATTTTACTCATAGTTTGTTACTCACTCATAACTAATATTAAAGGGATACTCCACTTTTTTTGGAAATAGGCTCATTTTACAACTCCCCAGAGTTAAACAGTTGAGTTTTACCATTTTTGAATCCATTCAGCCGATTTTCTGATATTTAGAAGAATATCAGTAAGCAGACAGTTTCTGGTCCCATTGACTTCCATAGTAGGAAAAAATATATACTATGGGATTCAATGAGACCAGGAACTGTTGGTAACTGATATTCTTCTAAATGAATGGATTGAATGGATTCAAAAACGGTAAAACTCAATGTTTACTCTGGGGGAGTTGTAAAATGAGCCTATTTCCAAAAAAAGTGGAGTATCCCTTTAACAAATTAGACCTTTTTGTAAAGTGTTACTGACTTTATTTAATTTTTTTAACAAATGGGAAACTTGTTTTTTTGCTATATTATATATAACTTTACAACTTTAATTTATATGTTTCTTGTTACATGTTACATGTACTTGCTATAGTAATAACAGTAAATGATGCCTAATTACATGAATCTAACCTTAAACTAAACCCTAATCCTAACACTAAATCTATAGTAAGTACATGTTGTTACTTAATATTAGTAAATAAGTGAATGTATAATTACAGGAGAATCTTCAGGAGAATCTCTTCCAAGAGAATTTCCATGGAAAATTCTTGTCATGTCATCTGTCCCGGTTTTATTTATTCTTGTGTCTCTGGTCGTGGTTTACCGACTACGCAGAAAACCCATCATAAGGTGGGTTATTTTACTGCCTTGATTCACTGCATGTGAATCGCTTTGCATGGTATGATGACTAATAAATACATAAATGTCTTATCGATATCTAATTGTCTTTATGTTCCTGTTTAGTTCATTAAAGAAGCTTTGCTGCAAATCCAAAATCTCACCACCACCTGAAGACAAACCACCCCAGGTGAGACGTCTCTGTCAAACCCGTTTGTTTTGTATTGTACACAAAACTCAGTTATTCACTATGTAAGGTCCATTGTAAAAGTGCTTTGTATTGCTCACTAAAGCATATGTTTGTGTGTTTAGCCTTGTGATTTGGAAGAGGTGGAGCCTTATGCAAGTTATGTACAGCGAGAAAATTCCATCTACAACTCCTCAGCTGAACTCTTCAATGCCTGAACGACACAGCACACACTCACTTTTCATGATGAAACAGGATACCAGAAGAGCACTGAGAATTAAGAGGACATGTCTGTGGTTAAAATTGCACATGAAAAACAAAACTAGTGGAAAAACAGTCATCTCATGAGAGCATCCCCAAAGCAAACAGCGCCTGACTGAGGAACAAAAGTCACACTGAGTCAAATCATGAAAGATAATGACAGAGGAACATTTGTCTTACTATATGATCAAGAATGACTGGGACAACTTCAGACTCAGTGATATCACTAATATGTAGATTTGTAGACAGAGTGCCTGGTTAGTTATTAATCATTTGTACAAATCGTTCTTTTCACATTTGTACATATCTTTCCTTTCAGAGAGTAAAAGGTAAAATCTACCCATTGTCCGCTAATAATACTAAAGTTTTTACATATTGCACAGAATTCAAATGATGTAAATATATTTTATTATCACTTCACATTTCAGTATTGCATATGTTCGTATTTGGTCTTTGAGTTTAATACATCAACTCAACCTTTTAAAAATAAAGGTTCCAAATAAGTGTGTTTTGTAGCAATGTCATAGAAGAACCATTTTTTGTCATTAAAAGAATGTTCCAGTGAACAATTCTCAAAAGATCCAAGTGTGAAGAACATTTAAATAATCTAAATAACACTGGACTCACTCTTAAAAAGAAATGTTCTTTATTGGCATTTATGATTCCATAAAGAACCTTAAACATCGATTGTGCCTTTTCATTGTACAAAATGTTCCTAACAGTAGGACAACATCCTTTTTATTTGATAGTTTTTTATTGATTGATAAAATGTTCTTCACGTTAAGAAAAACATGTTTAGTTTAAGAACTGTTTACTGAAAGGTTCTTTGGGGAACCAAAAATGGTTCTTATGGCATCCCTTTTTGTCCATGGATGTTGAAGATTCTTCATGGAACCATCTATGACAGTAAGAGGCATAACTTTTAAGAGTGAGAATTTTTTTAAACTAAAGATGTTGGTTGTATCTGTAAAAATAGGCATTTCTAATAGGCCACAAATGATCAATGTATGTGATTTGTTAACTGCTTTTAACATGCCCCCCTTAGTGTTACATACTGTAAGAATGTAACATTGTGAGATTTGTGGTCAGGTGATGGTGAGTCAGACACACTCAGTCACACTGACCCCTTGATTCAGGGTGATTCAGTGGAACGATGTGGAAACTTAGGGGTAATTGTATACAGAATCTCAATGCTTGTAACTGGAAACAGAAGATCAAGTACGCCCTCAGATTTTACACAGATACTCCTGCAGAAACTGAAACTGGTGGGATGCCAATCAACATCTTTTTTGATGTTGTCGTGGGATTCCCCAATAACTATGACTGAGTAAATTTTCAGTCGATTCAAATTGAGATTTTAAAGCTTTGTACCTTTGTCTTACAATCTACTTCTACTATCACACTCTACATAGCATACCACACGAAAAGTAGATTGCTCCCTCACGTAGTTCTTTATTGGTAGTATCATTTTATTGAAAATCCTATAGACCTTTTTCACAGCATTGCCATCTTTAATTTTTAATGGGAATGAAAGCGAGGCTGTGAGGGACGTATATCTCTTCTGTGGGTTATACTGTCATTCAATGTTTTTGAATTGTCCTGCTGACAAAACACTGCAAAAATACCTTTCCAAGAAATGTCAGTAGACAAAAAAAAAACTCCAGACAACATTATAAGTGATCTTGGAGTTATACAGCTTTTTAGCGGATGCCATTGAAAACACTGTACTAGTCTTTCCCTCACAGCCTCACGTTTGTACATTTAGTACATTTCTTATGGCTACTTCTCACAATTACTTGAAGATTTCTCATTGTAGATTTATTTTTGAGAATTTATTAATGTACAGGTACATTTCTCGGCTTTGATATAAAAAAGCTATTTGGACATTTCTACCATTATTGACTAAAAAAAGATACAATTTACTGAATGCATGTCACATATAGGGGATGTCAACATACTCCAATAGACAGTCCATTTTAGGCTTTTTAATATTTAAAAGCACAAATTGTTGGTGAAACTAAAATAAAATTACATTACTATTATAACATTACAACATACAAAATGCATTTGAATAATTTAAATCAGTAATACTCAGGTGCTAGGCCATGCAGAGACTTAAAAACATACAACAACATGTTAACTTTTGTCTGATTATATGTCAGTGTGGTTTTGTTCACTTGTAGTATCAACATATGATGATACTAGAATTTTAGTTTGGATGACAGAATTCACAAAACAATAACTTTTGTAAGACTGAAAGAAACGACATACACTCCTTCCCCACATCCCCCACTCTTACAAAGATCACCCACACTCACACAATAATTTATATGGGTTTAATGTGAATGATTATTGTTTAGTATCATTTTAAAGGTCTCAGGGTGACTGGTAATAATGTCTCATTTCCAAATAAGTAAAACAAAAGGAAATAAGGTTTTTAAGAGTTCAGGGATATCTGGCACACAAAGGAATGTGGTCTCTATGGTTCTACTCCCAAAAGGTGTAAATTCATGAATGCAAAGTACCACTGTTAACAAATGGTCAACTTCTGCCCCCAGTAAGTCTGGGCGGGGGGAAACACAGTAAATTTCCACTGTGAACTCTTGTTTACATATGAAATGAGGTCTGGGTATATAAGGAAATGCAGCTAGAAGATCGGGGCTGTTTTCTGTATTCAGATTAGCCCGTGAGCTTGGCTCACGTAGCCATACAATGTTGGGTAAAGGATTTTCCTCTTTGTTCTAGAACATTTGATGATTTGTATTGATTATCTTTCAATTGATTATGGAATTGTAATAATACATTTACCTGACATAATAAATTGTTATATTTGATTATTCTAACAGACTTTGACTTTATTTTCATTGGAGTTAAAAGGAATAGTCAAACATTAACGTATACTTAATGATACACAGATATCATTGAAAAACCTTTTCATTTTATGGAGTCAGATGAAACGAGTTAACACATAGAAAATGTATCACATTTAATTAAAAATCTCTTTGCCATGAGAAAAGACGGAACACGCGTGAGACCTTCACCTCTAATCGCATACCGCCATTGGATCGAGTTAGAAGGCCTTACAAAATGGTGACCCCGGGACGTGATCGCAACAGATGGATTTCGCGAGCAACGTCTTTTCCAACAAAATATGGGGATTTTAAAATCAACACAAGGTTTGAACATCTTCTCTTTCTTCTGCCGCTGTGGTAAGTCAACTTTTTCTTCCCTTTTGAGAAGTGTTGAGAAAATGTTGTTTGCATTGTTACGGGTCGGAAAGCCCTTTGTTTAGTCCGGAACTGAAATACGTGAGGACGTGATAGCGGCAGTGCAGATGAAGAATGAAAACCCTTGTTAATAGATTTTAAAGATATCCTTGTTTGCCCACGCAACAAGAAACAAAACCTAAAATTGGAATAAACATCTTCCAAATTATATTCTGGTACTCGATGAAGATCTATAAAATTAGAGCCTAAAAGTTTTGGAATCAGCATGTTTTCTCCATTGCTGTATTGGCTTTGTTTGAACAAACTAGCACCACGTGGTGGTGGAAATGAGCAAACAACAGAAAAGAAATTTCTAAGTTTGTAAACAATCGGAAGACATTTGATTTTATAAACAAAAAGGCAAATTGATGCATTGTTTATAAAAAGCAAAATTTGAGAAAACACGACGAGATTTTTTACAGGCTAAACCTTAGGATAACACTAAAAAGGATAACACTAAATGCTACTGTCCATGTTGTTTCCAAAATGCTCAAGGCTAATGCTAAATGCTAATGACCATGCTGCTTCCTTAGCCCTTTGTGTCACCGGCCCACCGGTGGGCCAAAGCCACATTGAAAACATGATTATCTCTATATGGCATTTGAAAGCATACACGTTAACACCGATGGGATTAAAAAGCATGCAATAATTCTGTTGATTTTCTCAAATTTGGAATTGTGCTGAACACATTGTGATCATAGAACACACTTTAGTTGTTTGTGCTACAGCATGCACATAGGCTAAATTTAAGTTTATTCATGAAGCACAGGATTGCTTTACTGTAAGTGTGTTTGTATCACTTAGGTAAAGGCTGTAGATGTTGTATTCTAGGCCGTGTGTCCTGTTAACTGAATTAAACACGTGTGTGTGTCTATGCTAAATTTGGTGACTATAATGTGATTCACAATTTGAATTTGAAAATCAGAAACAGTGAACGCGCATCTGATTAATCCTGAAACAAAAACCCTTTTCATATCAAAGCTAAAGGGAACGAAATTCCCCCAAATATAAATTGGAATATGTGTGATAATCCTGTCCTGTTTACATTATGGGCCGAAAAGGTCAAGCCTACACTGGACAAACTCAGTAAAAAAGGTCTTAACATTGACGGTACTGATAATGAAATTTTCACTTGGTGGAAAACAGTGGGTAGTAAGCAGAAAAAATCAAAACATGATGAAGTAATTGAAGCTTTAAACTTCATAAGTTATAAACGGCTAGATAAGTCAACAAAATTTCTATCTTCGCTTATGGATGTTAAATGTGAAGAAGTGCATTCTAAAAATGCAGAGGCAAAAATGACTGAGACAAAGATTCAAGATCTGCGAACACAGCTAGATAAATTACTATCTGAGCAGTTAGCCCTATCTGAAAAGTGTAAAAATCACAAATACACCATTGCAGATCTTAAGGCTAAGCTAAATGCTAAAACGTCCAAGTCTCCCAAAAAGCTCAACAGTGATGGGACTAAAAATTTGCATTTCTTAGAGGAGGCAGCCTGCTCTAACAATCATGTATCTTTTCAGACAGATGAAGCATGTGAAAAATTTTTGAGAAGAGTGCCTGTTTCAGCCTTCAAGGTGATACGGCACCCAAACGGCACAGAGTCAAGTATTCGGCGTCCTTTAACGGTAACTGAATGTAACCTGTTTAAAGCAGAGATCGGACCATTCCCTTTAAAAGGGCCATTTGAACCATGGTGGCGACGCATTGTTAGTCTAAAACATGCATTTCAGCTCGAACCAAAAGACATTTGGCAAATTGTTATCAGCTCAATTCCAGATGTTCTGATCTATAAGATACCACAGGCATTGATGACAGGCACCATTGTGCAATCAACGTATCAAAATGAGCCTGAGCGTGAAATCTTTAATAGACTAAAACAATGCCTTCGTGATCTGCGTGGTTGTAGTCCTGTTGGATGGGAATTGATTTTCAATCGGAAACAGAATACGGAAGAATCGTTTGAGACATATGCAGAAAATATGTTTGAACTTTTTGAGGAGTATTCAGGAATTGAAGGTGTTAACCACAACAATGTAACTCTCCTTGAATTACTGCTTACAAATGCAGGGCCGCGTGTACAGCAATCGCTCACGTATGGAGCTTCTCCAGCACAAAATACATTCGAAGGTATTGTTAGCTGGGCAACAAGACTTGAGTCACGCAAACAAATACTTTGTGAAGTAGCTGTGTTAGAATGTCATGAAAATGATCCATTTGCAGGAGGATCCAGAAAGCCACACTCTAGAAAACTGAACAGATTCTGTAATTCCTGTCACAAAACAGGCCATACAGAGGAAAAGTGCTGGACACTGGGGAGAGGAAGACCTCCACCCTATTTCATAAAACGCAGACAATCACACTCAGACGACTCTAACCAGCGCTCTGCAAGCAACCAAAGCTCAAATGCATCTAAAAATCTTTCTGATCTAACAACTTTGGTCACTCAAGGCCTTCAGCTATTAGCGTCATTTGCTAGTCGGGTAGCAGCCCAATAATAAAATAGCTTAATAGTTTAAAATCAAAATATATTGAATTCATTCAATCTGTCACATTTTACCTCTCCACTCTATGGGAGCTGTTTCGCATACAAAATTTGTAAATGGTTACGTTTGAATTAATTCTGAATGACTCTGAAAGACTGTTTTTTTCCCTGGATAATTGGATTCGTATATTTCCACATCTTTCGCGTCAGATTAGCGAGGGCTAATATCCGATACCATTTTAAGTGTACTTGAACGAGGGGACAAGTTATTTCCAACTAGAATCAGCAAACGCTGTTTAATCAACCTAGGTTTGGGTGTGTCCATATCCACTGTTTTAGGTCAGTGATCGCTTTGGATAAACGTGCGTGGTTTAAAGACCACGGGCTTGGCCTAAAGCCATTTTAAGGGAAGTTGAGTTGATAAACTGTCCTCTTTCTTGGTGGTCAATCGTCCCTACTGAAGTGACACATTGATTTAAGTTCTAGAGGAGGCATTCAAGGGGACTTGTAAAGATATCTCTGATTGCACGTATGAATGCGGCAGATCCCAGATATTTAGTCAAATTACCTCTGAATTGGTTATTGGAACTGACGGGGGTGTGTCGTGCGGCCTTGAGAGAAGGACTGCAGAGTGATATAGCTTCCTGATCTGAGCGGATAAACGAAAATTAAGAGTTCAAAAGAATAAACAAACGTTAAAATGGCCACTTGGCTTTCTTATAGTCTTTAAAAAGACTAGATGAAAAGAAAAGGTATTCGAAACCTACCAAACAGAAAAGGAAAACAGCAAATGTACATCTTATCAGCCTGAGCCAGAAAGCCTTTTCATATCCAAATGTATTGACATGAGAACAAGCAGAGACTCTTCGGAGACCAGACATAAAATAATTTCAGTTATATTCTTAAATATGATATAATTGTATTATAACTCAAATAATAATACACATTATATTGTAATCGCCACACCAAGCAGGGCATTAATTAGAGAATTGTGACATTAATCCTTACAATTCGATTTCCTTGAGCTACTACCCAGTGCCAAAAGGGCGGACGGAGGTGTGCTTTTATTTTTTGCATTTAAAAAACACTCTCAGAAGTGTGGCACAGGTAATAGCAAACTGATCAAGGACGCATATTTACAAGGAGGGTGTGAACTAAACATCGAACAGAAGTACCACAGCCTTTTGCAGGTCACAAGAGATCTGCACTAACCAAATGTGTGAACGACACCACACCAAAACAGGTGAACTAATTTATGCCCACAGATCTGGCTGTAATGAAAGTAACTTATAAAACCCGAAAACTGGGATCTCTAATGCTTTGACACAGCAGACTGTGAAGGCTCGACTGCAAGAGCAGCTTTAAAGTGTCACACACTGCACTGAAAGCAACAGCAATAATTCAGACCTGGTCAATGAAACTTGGTTTCATGTGACAACAGGAATTAAAATTGCAATGGACATGATAATGGAGCAAGCAAAAGAATTCCACATGTCTGAATTTGAAACTGTTGAAAACATCAGAATTAACTGTGGTTCTCTCTGCATTTGTTTCTGTCAGGTTTACTTCTACAATTCCTCGGAGGACGGATGCCAGGACGGGCCGGACCTCACGATTGTTAGAACATAACCTGAGACTCGGGAGATGGGTGAAAAGACAATTCAAGAGGCCATTTACATCTCACAGTAGCACATCACTACATTAGCATGGCCTCCCAGTTTAGAACTGGAACTAAATTTGCAACACAATTGTTATAGATTATATTCCACCCATCTCCTAGACATGAACACTGAACGCACTCCTCCATCACTACACCTTCGCATCATCATCACCTGGAATAGATCCAAGTCTATCCAGGCTGAACACTACACATCATGAGAAGATAAAGATGACGTAGAGTCCAAAAGTGTCACTTCACTAAAGATCTATTGTGCATCTTCACACTAACAGATCCAGATAGCTTCAAACACATAGGATGGGAAAGCGGATCCCATGATGACCGTCTAACAGAGACACACATAGCATACGCTATTCACAACACTCTGTCAACTCATGTGAAAACACTGTAATATACATATGAATGGCTACAGTCACAAATCAATGATGCAAAAACAAAATTAAAGCAGAGGCAGACCTGCTATTAAATTTCAAAATGTTTAAACTTTCTGATTGTTATTGGGGTGGTTGGAAAATCATAGGGCCCATGATTTCTCAACAAACCACTAATAACAGAAACATCAAAAATAACAAATAGATCTGAAGTGTGAGCGCTTCAATCAATTACAGAATTTTACAATTTAACACTGTCATTGACTGTGACTCATAGCCAAAAAAAAACACACACACACTCTCTCCCTCTCTTTCTCTCACACAAACTCTCACACTCACACACAGACACGCACACACACCCTCACACAAACACACACTCTCTCACACCTGTTGCAAGGAATGAACAATCTCCATTCTCGTATGACTAAACATGTTCCAAGTCACTCCTTATATCTGCATAAGTGGCTTGCATTGGCAGATTCCTGAACAAACACTGATTATTATATACATATGCATTTATTGAATAGTATTGTTGTTATTACATGACTTCTTGATCCACAGAATCTATTTCATTGCTTTGATTACACTGACCTCTTGCTGCATTTCCTTTGTATAATTCAGATCAAAATAATATATATATATATTTAAGAATTGGATATTTAAGATGAGACATCCTTACCAGTCAGGACCTTGAGGAACATATGAGACAGATGTACCATTCACACTTGCTGACAAGAACATGGTATTTTACATTGAACATGACATGATTTTGTTTTGTTGCATTATGCGTTTCTATGCATTTCTTCACGAGTTCAAGTTCATATGTGCTCAATCGTAAAGCGGACATTTAAGATGCTTTTCAGATGTCTCACACAAGGCAGTGTGAAGCCAAGAAGAGCCCCTTCACCCACTGAGGTCTGTCCAGACAACCACACCGCTGGAGGTGACAGGATTGGTCAAGAAGGGACAGATTATCGCCCTGGGGAAGATGCCAGAGAAAGGGAAGTTTCTCCATGAAGGAATGACACGTCAACTGAACAAGTCAAAAGGTCCAGATTGACTCTATGAACTTTGCTCACATCACTGGAACACCGGAAGAAAGCCTGAACACCTCATCCACCTGCTGGACTCATGCTACATACACCTGGTGAGACCAGGTGTTCTGCAGGTGAACACAGCCCTATGGGCTTCTACAGATGATAACATTGCAAAGACAATTGTTGAGTTACACCAAGGATTACGACAAACGTCTTACTATGACCCCTTAAGTGTCTGAATGTGACCCACGGGGTCAAGGAGGGATCTGTAAGACTGAAAGAAACGACATACACTCCTTCCCCACATCCCCCACTCTTACAAAGATCACCCACACTCACACAATAATTTATATGGGTTTAATGTGAATGATTATTGTTTAGTATCATTTTAAAGGTCTCAGGGTGACTGGTAATAATGTCTCATTTCCAAATAAGTAAAACAAAAGGAAATAAGGTTTTTTAAGAGTTCAGGGATATCTGGCACACAAAGGAATGTGGTCTCTATGGTTCTACTCCCAAAAGGTGTAAATTCATGAATGCAAAGTACCACTGTTAACAAATGGTCAACTTCTGCCCCCAGTAAGTCTGGGCGGGGGGAAACACAGTAAATTTCCACTGTGAACTCTTGTTTACATATGAAATGAGGTCTGGGTATATAAGGAAATGCAGCTAGAAGATCGGGGCTGTTTTCTGTATTCAGATTAGCCCGTGAGCTTGGCTCACGTAGCCATACAATGTTGGGTAAAGGATTTTCCTCTTTGTTCTAGAACATTTGATGATTTGTATTGATTATCTTTCAATTGATTATGGAATTGTAATAATACATTTACCTGACATAATAAATTGTTATATTTGATTATTCTAACAGACTTTGACTTTATTTTCATTGGAGTTAAAAGGAATAGTCAAACATTAACGTATACTTAATGATACACAGATATCATTGAAAAACCTTTTCATTTTATGGAGTCAGATGAAACGAGTTAACACATAGAAAATGTATCACATTTAATTAAAAATCTCTTTGCCATGAGAAAAGACGGAACACGCGTGAGACCTTCACCTCTAATCGCATACCGCCATTGGATCGAGTTAGAAGGCCTTACACTTTAATAACTTAATTACTTAATAACTTATTACCTGAAATGCTTGAAATCATCATACAAAGCATAGAAAACACACATTTGTGTAATTGGACCTGTAGTTTGTTACACTACACACGACTAGCCCTGTTTTTGTTTCACTCAAGTTTTTACTTTCTTACAACGTAAAATTTTGCGTTATAATGATTTTCCTGGATTTAGCTTGTTGTGATAACCACATATACAAGTTGACACTTAATACAGCTTTTTATTTCAATAATACAGCTTTTTATTTCGAGTTACCAAATATTTTACACACTTATTTTTCAAAGTCAAACTAAAGTTTATTTTTTACAGTGTATGTAAAAGAATAATTTATTCATCATAACAAACACATTTGATTCTTCTTTGATAATTGAAAACGCTCGGGATTACTTAACTGTAAGCGGAACGAGATGCTGCACTGCTCAGCGCATTGGGAAGTCTTTAAACGTGACCAGCTGTGAATATAGGCAAGGCAAGTTTAATTATATAGCACATTTCATACACAATGGTAATTCAAAGTACTTTACATAGAATAAATTAAAATAATCAAAAGAAATCAGAGTAATTAAAACAGTTGGAATAAAAAATAAAATACAGTACAAACAGTTATACAGTACTCATTCAGTAAATGCTAAACAAATGTGTTTTGAGTCTGGATGTGAATGTGACTGTAGGAGCACATCTGATCTCTTCTGGAAGCTGGTTCCAGCTGCGGCTGGCACAGTAGCTAAAAGCAGACTCTCCTTGCTTAGAGTGAACCCTTGGTATTTCAAGCTGATGTGATCCTAATGATCTGAGTGATCTGTTGGGGTTATATATTATAAACGGCATTTATATATCTATATATATATATATATTATATATATATATATATATATATATATAATATATATATATATATATATATATATTATATATATATATATACCAGTAATGATACTTTATAGTATATAATAATAATAATATAGTGTGTAAACACGTCAATAGAATTGACACGGGGTATTATAGCCTCTGTCGGTGACGTCATCAACACGCACTCCCGACACGAGATAAATAGATGAACTCCAGCTGCATCGTCAGATATCGTGTTTGAAGAGCAGTCCTGGGACATCTTCTGCATGGCAAGGCAGCGCAGAATCTTCTTCCGTTTTTGCAGGGAACAAGGGTTCCTTAAGTAACCCAGAGCGTTCCATTTCAAAAGCTACAATCGATGCTGCGCTGCTCAGGGCATTGGGAACGAAAATGCCCACACCGCCGTGCTTGGAGATGTCTGGACCCACAAGAACGCAAGAAGGCCTCAGACATTAGCTTGTGATGGACGTGAGAGCCCGGAGTAGCATGAACATCCAAACTATAAAATGTTATGAATGTATACGGAAAGGACCAGCCCGCCGCATTACAAACAAATTGCAAGGGGGCACCTCTTGCCAGAGCAGTAGAGGAGGCAACCCCCCTGGTGGAGTGAGCCCTTAGACCCGTTGGCGGAATTTGACCATGCACCTCATAGTTTAGAGCAATAGCCTCCCTGACCCAATGTGACATGGTCTGCTTAGTGGCAGAAACCCCTTGGTTGCTGCCCCCATAACAGACGAACAGTTGCTCTGACTTACGCCACTGGCTAGTGCGGTGGACATAGGCCTGAAGAGCACAGACTGGACACAGTCTGTGAGATCTCTCCTGTTCCGGCGTTGTGAATGGCGGAGTGCAGAAGGTCTCAAGAGTGACAGGATGTACAGTCGAAAAAGGAACATTAGGCATGTAGTCAGGATAAGAATGCAAAATCACTTTCACCATTCCTGGGGCAAAGTCTAAGCAGGATGGCAAGACCGACATAGCCTGCATATCCCTGATTCTTTTTAAAATTAGAAAAAACACCTTAAGGGTCAGAAGTTTGTCAGACGCTGACTCTAGAGGTTAAAAGCGGGTCTCAACCAGCATGGTTCTTGTTGAAGGCCTCAGTCGTCTGGCCCCAAGAATGAAGCGAGCGAGCAGAGGATGCCTCCCGAGTGGCTCCCCATCCAACAAGACGTGGCAAGCCAAAAGAGCGGCCACATAAACCCTGAGAGTGGCAGGGCACATGCCTGCTGGCAACTTTTCCTGCAGAAAATCCAGAACTGAAGCAATTAACCGGATCTGCATTATGTGCCGTGCACCATCTTTCGAAGACACCATTTACTGGCTTAATTCTTTCTAGTGGAGGAAGTCCTAGTACTCAGAATGGTCTCAATAACGTCAGACAAAAGCCCAGTGTCCCTCAGTTGGTATACCCATCAGGGGCCAAACATGAAGGTTCCACAGGTTGGGCCTCGGATGAAATATTGTGCCCTTCGCCTGAGACAGAAGGTCCCTCCTCTCCGGAATCACCCATGGCAAGCCGTTGAGGAGAGATATTATCTCAAAGAACCATACTCTGTTCGGTCAACGCAGCACTATCAGTAAGAGGCAAGACCCGGGAGCAGAGCAACTGGAGGAAACGCATACAGGCGCTTTTTGGGCCATGTGTGCGCCATCACATCTAGGGGGGCTGGGTGACTCAGAGAGAAGTAGAGGGGACATTACAATGTCTGATAAGAGGCGAAGAGGTCCACCTCCGCTTTGTAAAATCTGGTCCAGATCTGTTTCACTACTTCTGGGTGGAGTTTCCATTCCCCCATCGATAGTTTCTGTCTGGACAGTAAATCCGCTCCAACATTCAGATACCCTGGAATGTATATTGCTCTGAATGACAGGATCTTGTCCTGGGCCCAGAGAAGAATCTGTCTCGCTATTCTGTTCAGATTGCGTGAGCGCAGACCTTCCTGGTGATTTATGTAAGAGACTGTTGCTGTGTTGTCCACCCGCACTAGGACATGACAGCCCCTCAATAGGCTATATGCACGCTTAATTTCCGCCTTTGATGCAAGTCTGCTCTTCAGTTTCCAGTTGGGGAGATTTAAAGCAGAGGAAAACGGGATTATGGCAGAATCTTCAAAATTTGCTGTCCTCTCATCTTTGAAACGAAACTTTTATACGTTTAGATGTCATGTATATCTATATATAGTTATGTTTTTTTTATAAATAATAAATAAAATAAGCATAAAAAAATGGGTGGTGGCTGTTTTGTCTGTTTTTGTGACTAACGTTCCTTTAGTATAGCCAAAGAGTCTAGAAGCCAATATAAATTTTCGGTATAGCATAGCACTCTACGATCGGCGGAAGTAATCCAGCATCCTTAGACCTTCACCAGAAATACGTCCGTGCATAGAGCCTATTGAGGGAAAAAGTATTTCAGGGCCAGAAATACAGCCGTCAGCTTGAGGCAGTTGATATGCCAATCGAGCTGATGACCCTCCCATTTCCCTTGAGCTGCATGACCACTTAAGACCGCTCCTTAGCCTGTCAGGGAGGCGTCTGTCGTTAGCAGTCTGCGATGACAAGGCGCCCCTAGAGTGGGACCCAAGGCGAGAAACCGGGGTCTCAGCCACATAGTTAGTGTACGAAGCCCGCAGCAAGTCACTTTTATTAGCCTTTGAGGATTGGCCTTTGGATGAAATCCTCGGGCTCTGAGCCACAACTGAAACGGTCTCATGTGCAACAACCATGGCTGCTGAACCCATTAAACCTAACACTCTTTGATACTGACGAACAGTGAGATGTTGGCCTAGCCTGACTTTTCCCAGGCTATGCTGAATGGTCTCGATTCGAGCGGGGGACAAATGTGCCCGCATCGTGATCGAATCCCAAACGATCTCAAGATAAGTCGTTCTCTGGGCAGGAGAAAGAACACTTTTCTTATTGTGGACTCTCAGCCCTAGAGAAACTAGATGAGCTAACACAATGTCTCTGTGTTGAAGTACCATCTCTTGCGATTGTGCTAGTATTAGCCAGCCATCTATGTAATTCAAAATGCGAATGCCCTGGAGTCTTAAAGGTTCTCTAAGCGATCCTGGGTGACGTCACTTCTTGTTGACGTTCGAACTTGTCAAACAAAACGGAGGCTAGCTAGACCCTCCCTCCTCCTCATCTGCGCACTAACCCCTCAAACACACCCCCAAAACCTTCTTGTCGGTAATTGGCTGGAACAGTTTGTTATGTTTCGTAGGGCGGGTCGCTACAGTTTGTTTTTGTAGCCATTTGTGGAGCCTGGGGTGTCCGCAGAGACCGTGTTTTTTTACAGTGTGTTCAGGGGACAGGAAGCTAGCGGATAGTGAGGAGATGTTTGCTGTATGTGACAAAAAAAGTTTTGGCCTTAAAAACGCGTGACATCGCTTAGAGCACCTTTAATAGAGCCAGTGCTGCATCCATGCATTTTGTTTATGTGCAGGGTTACAAGGTGACAAGGCTAGGCCGAATGGAAGAACCTGAAATTGGTACGCTTCGCCCCCGAAAGCGAACCTCAGGAACTTCCTGGGTTGTGGCAATATTTCTATATGAACGTATGCATTCTTCAAATCGATTGTGATGAACCAATCATGATGTTGAATCTGCGATACGATCATCTTGACTGTTAACATCTTGAACTTGAGCGCTTCTACTATTTTGTTTAAGCCTCAAAGATCTAAGATTGGATGCAACCCCCCATCCTTCTTGGGAACCAGGAAGTATCTGCTGTAATAGCCTGACTCTCTATCTGGAAGAGGAACATGTTCTATGGCCTCTTTGCTCAGTAGAGATTGTAGCTCTTGTGACAGTATGTGCACCACCTCCGGCTTCGCGGAAGTGGAGACCACTGCATTGAAACGCAGAGGACGATGAATAAATTTGATTATGTATTCTATTTGTACATTGCTTAAAGGTACAATATGTAACTTTTTTGGCCACAAGAGGGCGCAGTTTCCAACAATAACAAATGCGTATGTTTTATGATGCAGCGACGAGCTGAATGATGGGACTTGCTGTCAAGCTGATGGATCTAATAATGTTGATGGATGAGTGAAATACTCATGTTTTTTAACATTACATTGGTATGAAGCAGGTCGCGATTGCTAAAGAGACAGATATCACACGCGAGTCCCGCAGATATAAAGGAATAAGGACATTTAATTCTACAGAACTACACACAAGTGCTGGATTACTCACACAGGTCAGTTTATTAGACGAATTAAACTTGTGAGGGAACGCAGCGCTGTTTCACTTGGTCTAATGTTACACTCTCACACTAAACGGCATTTAAATGTGTGTTGAAAGTTATAATGTTATTCTACGTGTTAGTTCGTTTTCTATACGAAACTAGCAGCTAGATCAAGATTAGAATAACGTACTGACCATATTCTAACATGTCATTATGTTGAGCTAACGTTAACATTGATTTGTTTTATGTACATTTGCTCACCTGTCTAATAAATCTGTCAAGTCATGACTCGTGAAGCTCTGTCGAGTGCAAGTTAGTCGTGGACGTGAAGCTCTCGGCATCTCAAAAACGCCACGCTGATATTGATCCTCATTTTAGTTCTCCTTGTTTGTCCCAAAGTCTGCTTGCCATGGTTTATGTTTGAACGAAACAAGAACTTTGTGCCGCTAAACGTCACACATTACGCAGTTGTCCATGTCTGTCGCCATGGTTACATCATGGCTATGGCAGTTCGAGCATAAAGTTTGAGCGGAAACCGAGGATAGCATGGATATTGCGTCATTGACAGGCGACATTTTTTTCCAGAACGGCCACTTATTTAAAATTGGAATTTCTCTGAAATAAAAAATCTTTGGACACTTTTGGGATATTGTAAGTACACAACTGCAGGAAATATATCACAATGTGCAAGTGATTTTTGGATATTTTATTACAAAATTCTTACATATTGGACCTTTAATACCCATACAGAAATGTCTGAGAGAAGTTTCCACGCTGCCATACTCTCTGATAGTGGTACTAGTTTTAACAATTGCTGTTGAGGGGATGTTATATGTCCCGTGTTCTGGGACTGTAACAAGGTTCGTTGTTAGAAAGGAGGCGGGAACCGGCAAACAATTAAATACTTTTTAATCATAAAATAAACAAATACAAAACAAAAGGATCCGCCAGCAGCCCCTCACGGATGACTGCTGGCTACACAAAACAGAAACAAAAACACAACATAAAACCAGGCCTGTTCCTCTCTCGATCTTCACCGTCGTCGCATCTCACAGGTGATGTTCATTATCAGTCACTCCACCGGCCGTTCCTCCGGTGGAGTGACTGATGGAAACCGCTTCCCTCTGAATCGCCAGAGACCGCGGAGATGGAGAGTTCTAGATAGTTCATCATGGAGGTCCTCGAAAAAGAAGAGAGACTGATGTTGTGGTCCCTCCCCCTTGCCACCGGACAGAAACCTATCCTCTAGCTTTAAACTGCGTTTGGGGTCTCTTGTTCGCGAGGCTAGTCAAGCTGTAACCTGGCCACCGCGCAAGTAACCACCTCGAGTAATTCCTCGACGGGTTTTATCGTTGTGCGAGGAACGCCCAGAGAATGGCTGCTCAAAGTCCGCAGACCCAAGAGATTCATCATCGTCCCTCGCGTGAGCCAAAGAGGCACCGGAGCGCGCTTCGGTATCAAGCGAGGAAACGTGTGGATCTGGTGAGTGACCAAAGCAAAAAGGACGGACCCGTCTCTTACTCGTCAGCCAAATCCATTTGGGAGCCCCACAATAGTAATGTGGGTGCGGACTGAAAGTAGCCAAGACGAGCACGAAGCATTTTGACAGTGAATAGCTTGCAAAGCTCGCACTCGCTTGACTCCAATGCATCGGCCGCATGCTCCTCCCCCAAACACACAAAGCAGTAAGCGTGTGTATCCAGTTATGACATAGGACAAAGAACATGGAGCGACACAGCGCTTACTCTGCTGCTGACTCATTTTTGGCTCTTTTACTCTTTTAACTTTTATGTAGAGATGAGAAATCTGCACACTGCCAGTTTTGAACACTAACTCCTAACAAAGATCTGAAGTGAGTTCAGAGTTTTTAGAGAGAGATTGCTTGACGCACACATACACAGAGTGGTCTGAAAACAAAAGACCTGACGATGCAGCTCGAGCTGAACTATTTATAGCCTTGTGTCGCGTGTGCAGGTTTATGACGTCACCAACCGAGGCTATAATACCTCCAGGTCAATTCTATTGACGTGTTTACACACTATATTCACAGCTGGTCACGTTTAAAGACGTTCCCAATGCGCTGAGCAGCGCAGCATCGATTGTACAGTAGCTTTTGAAAGGGAACTTATCATTCGAAAAATATAAATCTCTCTTGAGTTTCATTATTCAAATTTATATAACACATACACATACAAGAAGATAAACATAACATACACTTTTATTCACTGTGCACATAGATAAAGGCAGTTATTACTTACAATGCATCAAAATATCAAAAAACTCTATAATATGTTATACTTCATGTTGTAAATATGCAGTGGGAAATAAACAGACCTGAAATAAAAAAAACTCCATAAATTAATTAAAATGAATAATAATAATACTACTACTAAATAATAATAATAATTAAAAACCCTGAATATCATTCCCAACCTATACAAAGTCAACAAGCGCTCAAAGTTGTGTTTGTGTATCTCAGGTGTACATTCCAGCTGAATGTGCTGATTTCAGCCACATAAGCATTTCAATGCTCAGCCCATGAGCACATAATCATCTGAACAGTCCTCACTGCTTTTTTGTTTGGCCTTGTCTGTTATCTTTTGAGGGAGCTTTACAACGGCATAATCACAATCGGTGTCCTCCAAGTCTCGAATAGGCTTTTCTGGATTGATGGTAGTGTGGTCAATAGAGGCATAGAGGACATCTTCTGTCTGTGCAGAGAGAAAACACAAGCCTGTGAATTATGATGAGGAAGTCTTTTAACTGGCATTTGAAAAAAAAAATCAGTATCCATTGCGTTAATGTGTGACGAAGGCCACAGCCCTAATGTTTACTCAATGTAGGGGTATTTTCAGAGAAACGGTGAACTTTGCACTAGAATCAAACTGTTAAACATTTTCTTATTAAAACTTTATTTATTATTTATTATATGTTTACTACAACTACTCTGGAAAAAAAGAAAGAGTTCTATATGGATTTTTTTTCCCATATATGTGTGGCTTAAAGAAGTAGACATTGTAATTAACTAAGACCAATAAATGCATTAGAATTATTTTTCCTTGTTAGTTCCCCATAGTGAAAAATAAATCTAGGCTACTAAAATGTATTTTAAATACATTTATTTTATGATAAGTGAGTGTACTACAAATACATTTACATATTTATGTACTTAATATAAATACCCTGCAATTTTACTTTTAGTATACTACATAGGTATTTAGTATACTACATACTACATCGGTGTCCGAGAGAGCTCAATGCGCTGCAGCTGAGAAAACACATGCAAAAAGAAAAACATCCTCAACATAAAAAAACATCTTCATTCGTTTCACAACACACGTGTTGTTGTATCGTAGATACCAAGGAAAAACAAGAGATAACGGAAACTTCTGGATGGTCTTTTTTTATTAAGACTCATCTCTGTAGCCAGCAATACACACACATGCACACCCACACTGTACATTCTTCTCTGCTTTTAACAGTGCTACAGCCCAAAAACAGTGTGCCACCGCCCTCCACTGGACAAACCCAATACCACCCTTAACATACAACATTTCCCCTCCACTTAACTTAAGAGGCAATCCTTCCCCAAGACACAAAATCTTCAAGGACAATTTTACAGTAATGATTTTTTTTTCTTTTTACATAATACAATTCATAACATTCATAATTCAACAGGTTCTAATGTTCTTTTGGATAACACTATTTCTTATGTCACAAAGTCTTTAAGATTTGCTGGTGATTTCCTCTCTCTTACTGAACGTTGTAGACATCCAGAGGGTGCACTCTCAGGCTCCTTTCTATCTGCAGTTTGAGTCAATTCACGCATTCGTTCAGCACTGGGTGAATCTGGCACTTGATTACTTTGACATCCAGAATTCGAACTCTCAGGCACCCAATTATCTGAAGTTGGAATTGATTCAAGTGTTGTCGACGTACTGAGTGATTCTGGCATTTTGACATAACATCAGAATCATAAGGTTTAACACCGAAGGCAACTTGAAAGTCTTAAATCAGCATCTCTTTTTGTTGTCGACTGAATAATTGATCAATATGACGTTGCACTATTTGGGCACTTCCTATTGCTAGTTTATAGGATACAGGTCCTGTGATTTCCTGAATTACTCCCTGCACCCATTTTGGTCCATACCCAAAATTCCTAGTGTACACCATATCTCCTACTACAAAATTTTGGTCATGTTGCTCTTTTTGAACTTGTTGTTTCAATTAAATTTTGCTGGTGAAGTCAGGGTGCATTTTGTCTAGGGTGCATCGCAATTTCCTCCCCATCATCATTTCTGCAGGTGACAATCCCGTGGTAGACTGGGGTGTAATCCGCTAACTAAACAATGCTCTATGCAACTTGGTCTCCATAGTGTTCCTTTTTTTCATGAGGTCTTTAAAAGTTTGGATTGCCCGCTTAGCAAGACCATTAGATGATGGATGATACGGGGCAGAAGTAACATGCGTTATTCCATTCCTAGACATAAATTCTTTGCTTGCTTCACTTACAAAACACTGAGTGTTATCAGACACCATCATTTCAGGATCCATTGGTACTGAAACTCTTTCTTAGGCACTCAAGAGTAGTCGCTGTTATTGCTGAATTTACTGGATATGCCTCAATCCACTTAGAATGGGCATCAACTAAGATTGAAAACATCTTCTCTAGGAATGGACCAGCATAGTCCATATGCACTTATTACTGTGATCAGGCCAACCTTTAAGCACATACGCACTCACGCAAGTTATCCAGTGCTTGGTTTGCTCTGATGTCGTCAAAGGACTAACAATGCTGTCCAACATCAAGACAATACTTCTTCGATTCTTTCTCTGGGATCTCTGGCAGACGTCTGAGGGCATCGGTATTTCCATTGTCCTTGCCCACTCTGTAAGAAATGACATACTCATGCTCCCAACATCACTGCCCATCTCATAATTCTTTGAGAGACCATTTGTGGCACAGCTTTCAGTCCATTCAGTAAACTTAGTAGAGGTTTATGGTCTGTGCAGATCACAAATTTATGGCCATACAGATATTCATGGAATTTCTTTACCCCGAACACAACAGCTAATCCCTCCTTCTCCAGCTGTGAGTAGTTTTTTTCTGCCACTGTAAGTGTTCGTGATACAAACCCAATGGGTCTCTCCATTCCATCTGCCATGCGATGTGCTCACACGGCTCCCACACCGTACGCTGATGCATCACAAGAAAGCACAAATAATCTTTTTCTCATCATAGTGGATTAACACACGGTTAGACTGCAGTAAGTTTGGATTTTTTAAAGGCTTCCTCTTGTACCTTTTTCCAACCCCAGGGGACGTCCTTCTTCAAAAGCCTGTGCAATGGAGCAAGCAGTGTTGACCTGTTATAGAAACTCAACAGTCCCAAATATGCTTTCAGCTCTGGTACTGAAGTCGGTCTTGGTGTATCTTGAACTGCTTGGACTTTTTCGGGAACTGGATGAATTCCAGTGGCATCCACTTTGTGTCCCAGGAAAATGACTTCCTATTCCAAGTATTTACACTTTCCCCTTTTCAACCTCAAACCAACCGCTGCAACACTTGTTCCAGTGTCCTAAAATGCTCCTGATAATCTCGTCCTGTCAGCAGTATATCGTCCAGATATATAGTGACCTTTGGAATATCTTTCAGGACCCATTCCATTGTCCTCCGGAAGATTTCTGGACTGGAACTAACTCTGAAAGGTAATCTGGTGTACGTGAACAATCCTTTGTGTATTCACGGTCACATATGACTTTGACGTCTCATCTAACAAAATCTGTTGATATGCATGACTCATATCTTGCTGTATTTTTCACCTCCAGCTAAAACTGCAAACATGTCCTCCATTCGAGGAATGGGATACTACTCCAGTGACGACTCTCTGTTAATGGTTACTCTGTTGTCTCCACAAAGTTTTACTGACCCATCTGGCTTTAAAACAGGCATAACAGGTGCTGCCCACTCTGAGAATTTCACAGGCTCTATAATATGGTATTTAACCGGGCGATCAAGTTCGGCTTCAATTTTCTCTCTCACAGCAAAAGGCAGTGACCTTGATTTTAAAAAATTAGGCTTTGCATCACTTGGTACATGAATCTTAGCAGTGGCTCCTTTTAATGTTCCAAGTTCCTCTTTGAAAACTGTTACATGTTTCCTTAAGATGTCTTGCAACAACTCTGAGCTGTCTTTAATTTTACTCACTTTTTCCCAGAGTTCCAGGTCTATGAGCCATGATCGTCCATTATAAATTAGGCCCAGATTCTGCCACCACCACAACTGTGAGTTCTTTGTAAAGCCCTTTGTGTTTGACTTTAACCTTGGTGGTACCTATAACGTGCACTGACTGTCCCGTGCATGTTTTTTAAAGTGAGAGAGCTTGTTTTGAGTTCAGCCAAGTTCTTTTTAGCTTCCAATTGTCCATACTCCATCTGTGATAAGACAGTCACACTACATCCAGTGTCAATCTCAAACTTCACAGGGCATTCATTTACAAATAGTGTCTGTGTAATAGGGGGTACATGGGGTTGGGGTGTCTCTATACTTTACATGGTGAAGACTTCTTCAGACTGATCTTCCTCCTCTTCTTGAAGATAATTTGCCCTATTTGATTGATTTCCTCTCCCCCATTTCCAAAATTTCCTGTCTTTATCAACACCAGTTTCTTGTGGTTTCATTCTACATACTCTTTTCACATGTCCAATTTTACCACAATTATAACACTTTTCGTTGGCAAATCTACAGTCTCTTGGCCCATGGTTACTTCCACCACATCGATAGCACATTCCTGTAACACTCGATTTACTTTTTTCTCCTGTGTCCATCTTGAAAACAGTGGTATCCATTCGATTTCCTTTATCTTTATGGAAATCAGCCATATCCTTATTAGCAGCTTCAATAGCCTGAGCTTTCCTTAACGCTGTCTCAAACGTCAGTCCATCCTCAGCCAGTAATCTCTGTTGTATGGTGTCATCATTAACACCACACACTAATCTGTCTCTCAGCATAACTGTGAGCGTGTCTCCAAAATTACAATCTTGAGCCAGTTTCCTCAGTTCGGCCACATATTCAGCTATGCTTTCATCAAAGCGTCTGTTACGTGAATTAAACTTCCACCTTTGAACTATTTCACTGGGCTTCGGATTAAAGTGATTTTTCAGCAAACTCACCAGATCCTCATAACTTTTTGATCCCGGTCTCTCAGGACTCAGTAAATTCCTCATCAGTGTGTACGTCTGAGCTCCCACGCAGCTCAACAATATGGCTCGTTTTTTCTCTGTTTTTTCAACATCATTTTCCACGAAAAAATGGTTCAATATTTCACAATACTCCTCCCATGATTGTGACTTATTATCAAATGGTGTCACGGATCCCACCATGCCAGCCATCGTTATGTTCAGTCAGTACTTCAGGTGGTAGCTATTAACTTTCATCAGCTCACCCAGTTGGCGCCCTGCTTATTATTTGCACTCAGGAAACAGCTGCTCCAAAGTTCTGAATTTTATCCTTGTCGCCATATGTTATATCATAGATACCAAGGAAAAACTCAGAGAAAACGGAAACTTCTGGATGGTCTTTTTTTATTAAGACTCATCTCTGTAGCCAGTAATACACACACAAGCACACCCACACTGCACATTCTTCTCTGCTTTTAACAGTGCTACAGCCCACAAACATAGTGCGCCATCGCCCCCCACTGGACAAATCCAATACCACCCTTAACATACAACACGTGTGCTCCAAATGCTCACAACACAAGCAAATACAGAAACGCGCTGCAAAAGTTCACAACACTACCAAATACAAAAACACGTTGCAAATAACACAGACCACAACGGAAATGTTTCCAGGGGACCCCAATAAGTGACGAACTCGGCTGGGACATTCTTATAGCTTGTGAAAGTCCCTATGCCCTACTCCCTTCGAAGGGCAGAGCTCTTGAAGTGAGCACTTTGGAGTGAGCACGAACGTACTTGGTGAAGGGAGCAATGAAAGACAACGTCCTTTCCTCATTATTTTCACCGGGTATGTTTTCATCACAATGCAGCACGGTGTCCATCAGCCAAATAGCTGTTCGACAGACATTTCTTATTATTGATGTTAACATAACTGTTGCAAATAAAAATACATTTTAAGTTTTTAAAATACGCGTGTGTAAGGGTCTCAACTTTAAAACTTGCAGTCTCATCTTTGGACCCTGCATTGCCTAACATTTCCTATGAAACTTATTTAAACATAGGTTCGTCACTTATTGAGGTCCCTGGAAACATTTCTGTTGTGGTCTGTTCTATTTGCAGTGCGTTTCTGTATTTGGTTGTGTTGTGAACTTTTGTAGCGCGTTTTCTGTATTTGCTTGTGTTGTGAGTATTTGGAGCACATGTGTGTTGTGAAACTAATTTTTATGTTGCCCGCTATGTAGATGTTTTCTTAACTTGCAGGTGTTTTTCTATTTGCATGTGTTTTTTCAGTTGAGCTCTCTCTCGGCCAACGTATTTTTCACTAAGGCAGACTCTGCATCCATTGCCTCTGACATGTTTTCTCACCATCACCTCTTAAAAAAATCCAATGTTTCCAAAACTCATAATTACAAGTTGTGCTGATGTTTGTGTATTTTATCTCATGAATAAATTCTTTCTGATATGACTTGAAAACACCGTAACTGCCGTAACACCTAAACCTTTGACCACCTAATACACTCCAATGCACCTGCTTTTCCCATTAATGCTACTCTAATGGCCCTTTGCACTTTGAAATGTGGACTTTCAAAATATTATGAAATAAATGCAGAAACGGAAAAGTAACAACATATTTAAAAAAAAAAATAAAAAAATCAATTCATGCGTCATTTAAATCGGCAGCGTAATGCCAGACCGCCAAACCACCAATCATTTTATTGCGTTTTACATCAGGAGTAGTTGTGCAGTACATTGAGAGTTGAAGCGCACAGAGACAGTCAGCAGAGAAATGTTAAGGATGGTTTTATTCCATCCGCACGCACTGAAACACAAGCAGTTCTGCACGTTCACATTCTGTGTCTGTGTTTTAGTGTGTGCACAAGAATAAAACTAATGTTATGCAATTGCTTCCTGTAGCATTAATGAAAGATCATATCATGTAAAAGGGAAGCAAAACATTCTGCAGATGATATTTAATGTTTTGTTTGCTGGCTTTACAGCTTCAAGTTAAACGCACTTTCGTATTCTATAGCCTACAGACTGTTTCTTGTTTATTTTCACGCACTGTGCCTAAATTGAGACCTTTCTCTGTGATTTGGAGTCTTTAAATCCATATAATTTGTGCTGTCATTAATGGAAAAATCTGTTTGCTTATAGCAGTACTTGTAACCGTATAGAAAGAAGACAAAGGAAACCCAGTTTTGCGTGATGGAACAACTGGTAAACCGAGTGCGTTTGTGTGGCAGTGACCCTGGTTCAGTCCAGTCTGTAGTGGTATTCAATGTACATATATCTGTTTCCAATGTCTCACTGATGTTCTCTGGATAAGCAAGTTACTGGTATACTGGAGGGTGTCTGTAAAATGTCAGTAAAAGGCATTTTTTTTAAACTGTAACATTATTTATAAAGATTACTTTATTGTAGCCTATTTGAAGCAAATGATAATGATGCCATTAGCACACATCAAGTTTACTTAAAATGCGATTGCAATGTGTTTTAAAATCATTAATAGTTTATTATCAGTATAATATGAATATATGTTCAACACTCTTACAGTGCAATTGAATTACAATTGTAATGTTACCAAAATTCATTTTAAGTTTATTCTGATTGAATTCTGCATTTCAAAACTTAAATACAAGAGTATATTTAAAGTGTACTTAAGGATACCATGGAATAGTTACACTTTAGCATAAACAAGTATATTAAATACTTTATACTTTAATTGAACTTCAGCACTGCTGAAGTATTAAGTACAAAATCAAAATTAGATTTTCTTCCCCAAATTGTGCAGCCTTGCTCCTGATATCAGCATGTTCAAAGTTAACTCTTCATCTAAGCTCTATTGCATCCTTCGCCAATAGGACTGCAATTTCTGCATGCAGGACAGGGGCGTCTTTGCCTGCCACAGAGGTAAATAGGACACCACTGAACCTGGGCGGGTGCCTGGCAAACTGAATTGTAAGTCTGATTGTCCTGATGAGCCAGCGCGAGGGTTGGGAAGTGCTAGCCAGGGTTCTTGGCACTCGCCTGACGAACGGGCAGCATCGCCTTCCTGCGGGTGGCTTGATGGTGCGGCCCGGTTGTAGCCTCAGTCTGTGGTGGAGCAGGTGTGGCAGCCACAGATGGACACCCTCGGCGGCGAGCAGATGGGGTGCGGGGCCTCGGAGGAATCTCAGTGAGGCAACATGTGATTAATGGCCTACTACTTTACTGCAGAAAACTGCTTTACAAGCACTGCTAAAGCACTGCTTTACAAGCAGAAGACTGTTTTGCTGAAGAGGCCACCCTGTGAGATGGGTAACGTCTTTGTAGGCTTCCCACAATGTCGGCATTCCCTTCAAAAAGGTTGAGCAGGAGATTATGCTCCTGGACAACCATGGTGGACATTGCATGGCCTAGAGCCCGCACCATGACCTTCGTCTCTCGGAAAACAAGGTCGGTCGCCAAGCACAGTTTCTGCATCAATAATGGCTCAGAAATACCCTTGTGCAGCTCTTTTGGAGCTTTGGCCTGATGGACCTGCCAGATTGTGCAGTTTTGCCTCCACCTGAAGAACCTACATGTACCCCCTGGCTGCCCCACTGTTGAGGGTAGTGAAGATGGAAGAGCCAACAGCTCTTATCCACTTCTGGGAAGACGGGCACCTGGGCAGGGCATGGCTGAGAGTTGCGCTCCAATCCCAATCACCTAACCGCGAAAGGGACAGGGGAGAGAATTTCAATCTAGCCTGATGTTTGCGGTGGCTCGGGCAAGCATGGCCGCCAACTCAGCATCGAACATGGGATGGGCTTCCGCACCCGAAGGTGGGAGCCCAGCTGAGTCCTTAGCGTTGGTCCTGTGATCGATAATTCATCCATCTGGAGCTCCAAATGAGAAATCAACTGTATCATGTGGCGCAATGTCACAGGAACTTAGTTATAGGAACCGTCCACTTCTAAACAGTTCTAAGAACTACTCTCCCCCAAACTCGGTTTTGCTGTTTGCGTTCGCACTGGCCAAGTGGCCATAGGAACTGGTAGGAGGGGTGAGGGAGTGACGCAAGCACGGCGGCGGCGGCGCTACATGCAACAACAACAAACCAGCATGGAGGAGGCTATTAGAATGTTCCTGTTCTGCTTTGCCGGGACCTTAATAACAGAGTATGAACGGCGGCGTTTAAAGGAGTCATAACCTGCAATTTTCACTTTTCCACGAGAATCAATGTATGTTATGATTACCTAACATGATTATGATCTGCCGGGAAGCCGATATTCAAAAGTGAAGCGTTTGTTTACCCCAGGGTTCGTAAACCAGCCCACGTGCACGCGCACTCAAATACGAGATTTTAATTTCTCCCCCGACTTGACGTCAAGACGGGGCAGGATATACCATATTTGGACACCGCAGACGCTGCAGGAAGACCGCTCTGAGCTCTCCCCCTCATATTCAGTCAAGAAAGATGCAGAAATGTAGTGCACACGTGAGTTGCTCTGTGGTTGACTGCCAGAATCAACATTCAAATGTGTTTTCTCTACCAAAAACGGACCAAACTACCAGGGACCAGTGGATGAAATTCATTTTTAATGACGCTGTTCCAACAACCCTATCAACTGGCTCAACGTTAGGTGTCTGCGCTAAAAATTTTACACAGGAATCCTTTACAAATTTGGGGCAATATCAGGCGAAGTTGGCCTCGAAGCTACGTTTGGAAAAAGATGCCATTCCAACAATCAGTCACTTGCCTGAAATTGAAACGGTAAGACTGTGTTTTTATTACTCTACTGTGTGTAACAAACAGCAGCTAACTACTAATGCGGCTATTGTAACTTTAGCTTTGAGGTAAACACGGGGAATGGACTCTACGAATGCTAGCCACAAAATAGCAACAAACGTTTTAGCTCGTTACTGATGTTAATGTAAGTCTCAGTCAAAATGATTGTCTTTACCATTCAGAGACATGTTGATGTAGACGTCCTTCCATTGACTCTATATCTTCCGTTTCCAGCTCTGGTTCAGAGTCTGGCTCCAACATGACATCATGACTTTTACGTAAACATACACGCCACTTTCAAGTCAAGTGGCGTGTTATCTATACGCATTTTGAGCTATCCGCGTGTATGCGTGTATATCTACGCCGTTAAATGTCCGAGTGATTCCGCGTGTATGTACACGCCGTTAAATGTCCGAGCGAAACGAAGAAAAACCTAGATCTACATCTGGCGCGCAATATTTTTTGTCCTAGGATGGTAGGGGAACACTTATTAATGATATTAACCCCGGGTAGGTTTAGGGACGGGGTTGGCGTAGGTCATATATTTATATATACAGTAATGTAACGTTAAGTCAACGGCGTTCATAAACACGCTGAAAAGCGATTATGCGTCTTGATAGCACGCCAAAAATGGAAATACGAATTGGCGTGTTATAGTCTGCATTTTGGAATGATATGCTTGCTGAAGTTACCTGCGGTGTCAAGCCCCCTCCTTCCTGCCACCAATCAACGCGCCCCTCATTTGCATTATTAAAATGACCGTCCACTACAGCCAAAATATCGCATCAGATCTCGCGAGACAATAATGCATTCAGAAATAAGGGTCAGAGGAGCTCTGTGTTTATTTTTTTTTCCACTTTTCTTTTTTAGAAGGGCCTGAAAGACTATAATAGAGCGTGGGTATCTAAGGTAATACTAGGTTATGACTCCTTTAAAGACTATGCTTGAGTTCTGTACAGAGAAACACAGAAGACAAAGGCTCCAGCGTAATATGATCTTAAAGGGGTCATATAATGGTACATGCACTTTTACAAGTTGATTGTACTGAAATGTGTGTTGGCAGTGCCTGTACATGTCCATCATATAATGATAAAAATCCATCCAGTGATTTTGTTTTAATCTCCCTATATGTTTTCCCCTGCCTCAAATCGAGCCGTTCGACCGTGTGACGTCACACGGTCGGACGCCCCTCCCACGATTGTTGATTGACAGCAGCGTTTCAACACGTTTCAATCATAGTGCACACGGACCGGGGTTGTGCCGAAATGTACGCTGCAGCACGGTCTATGAGCAGAATGGAGTCGAAGCGAAGTGGTGTTCTGTTCTTGAGTGCAATAAGGAACACAGCAGTCATTTTAATGTTCCTAATTCCGAACCGCTGAAGATGCAGTGGCTGAGTTTGTTTTCGAAGGGAATTTTCCCCACGATCAACGTCAATGCTCTCATGTTTGCGCGAATCATTTCACACACCAGACAGCACACCAGTATAAAGCTGTTTTTTCTAAGAAGCTGCTCCTGAAAAAAGGATCGATACCAACTATTCGTGTTCCTGCACCTCCAGAAGAACTGAAGTGAGTGTAACGTTTTATTAACCTTTATATTATTATTTATTTAATCTTTGCAAATCGCTAGCTTCACGATGAATGCGGCTAAGGTTTACACTCAGGGTACATTACGGCATGTTTTCTATGTACGACGTTCTCAATATAATTCATAATCCCACGTTTATAATGAACAACGCGTTGTGGTTATTGTGTTACAAACAGTGTACGCACAGAACAGGGGTGGGGTGAGCAAAGCTCATTATCATTTAAAGGCACATACACTTAAACGGCATGCTGACAACAGAGCTGTTTTTGAGCAGGTAAAATAAGTGTTTTCTTACAATACTAATGAGAATATTTAATTAAAGTATATTACAAACTTTTAATTTAGACCCTAAACAGTCATATTAGCTTGTACAAAAATGGCATTATATGACCCCTTTAAGTAATATGATGAAAGAAGATAGAAGAGCAGAGCGCAGGAGGCAAACAAAACAACGGGTAAGTTTAGCTAGCATTAGCAATTAGCTGGTTCATTTGACTAGTGTGATCGCTCCGTACCATGCCCAGGCGTGGTTCGCTGAACCGTCCCTGGCCCGCTTGGAAGAGGTGGGCCAGAGCATGGTTCAATTGGACTCGGGCGCTGTACGCACTTAGTGTGATCGCAAACCACGCTGGAGCACAGAACAGCTACCACTCTTGTGTGCGCTACGGTCATCATTATGACAGCCAACATCTTCTATTACTACTTTAGTATTACTAGGACAGTACACTTTTCAATTAATTTAATTAAACCGAGTATATTTAGGTTTATAACAGAGCAGGTTCTCAGCTTATTGATGAACAGGGATTGTAGTTCACGATTAAAGCTACTAATTCCTCCATCAAATTCAGCTGCCTCAGTAATAATCTTCTGATATGTGCAGCCCAATCAAATGAAAATCGCTGCACGATCAAGAAAAAGCCAACCTAAAATAATGTTTGTATTGTTAAATAGTTTGGATTTAAGGTTGGATTTAAAAATGCTTAGATTTTGTGCATCTTTAATATGAGAAGGAAGTGCGGTCCAGAGTCTAGGAGCATAGGACGAGAAAGCCCTGTCCCCTACAGATCATAAACGTGGGGAGCGCCAGGGGCGAAAAAAGTCCAAAAGACCAGGGGAGCGCAAATGACGCTTAGGGATATATATACAGTTAAAAAAGCGCAAACAGATACTGAGGGGGCAGACCATGCAGTGCCCTATATGTGAGCATAAGGATTTTAAAATCAACGTGGAACCTGACCGGGAGCCAGTGCAAGGACTCCAGTCAGAATCCTATAGCAGCAGAATTTAGCACACATTGCAATTTATTGAGTGTGGTTTTAGGAATCCCAGCAAGAAGTGCATTGCAGTTGTCAATGTGGAAAAAAACAAAAGTATTGATTAGCCTCTCAGTCACAGGAAAAGATAGCATAGGGCAAAGTCTAGCAATATTTAAGAGATGAAAAAAGGAATTCTTAAACTTGTGTGGGTCAAAGACAAACTCAAATCAAATATAACTTATATATTTTTTTTATTTCGCTTGAAACTCCAAAACTGAGCCATCTACGGTTAACATTCACACTAAAAATGCTGGGTTGTTTCAACCCATGTTTGGGTCACATATGGACAAACCCAACCATTGGTTTAAATTTTTAAATTAATTTTTTTAACACAACAGTTGGGTTTGTCCATATTTGACCCAAACATGGGTTGAAACAACATGTCAGAAGCATTAAGGGAACATTACATCCTGTATGTCTATGTATTACCTAAAGGCTTGAGGTCAACATTCTTCTTTAATGAGTCAGTATCCCAAGTAAGTAATTGTACAGTGTGCTTTTTTTTTCTTCATGTTTTTGACATTGACTGCACTGAAGATTAAGATTTATATTGGGGTAATCCAGGCATCATTTATAATGCTTGTGTCAATGTTGTAAATTATGAACTTTACATTGATTGCATTCAAGGTTTCTATTTGTTTAATTTAGGCGTACCAGCATCATAAATTAAGTTACGTAAGTTTCACCTTAAGTCATTCGCTTTGACATACTTTCCCACCAAATTTATCATAAGTTACGTAAGTTTCACCTTAAGTCAATCGCTTTGACATACTTTCCCACCTGTAGCATTTCTGTCAGCATTATTGGCAGCATCATTTGGAGAAACAGGAAACAAAACTGTGACTAAATGTTTATCATTTGAATACTACATGACTTCATGAATCCCCATAATGCAAAACAAGCCAACACATCAACCGTTTTTTGAGAAGGAACCAAAAATACCTCTGATGAAACTGACAAAGATCTAATCTAACATCCTTGTGTTTTAACATGATGTTATCAGGTGTGGGAGTTTGAACATCAGTGCTACAGATGTAAAAGGGCTATATACTGTATACATGTATATAAAATGAAAATATCATTTTAATTGTACAGTTTAAATGTATTATTTTAGTAGAACTCTGACGTGCGTTCACGAGAGCGCCATGATGCATGCGCAGGAACTGAGAAGATGACGCAGATGGGTCTCGATGTGTTGTTTAAAATGGTTCTAAAGTGTGCATTTCCTGGATGTCCTAATCGTGAGAAACCAACGAGAAAACGTAAAAGTGCCTTACCAATGCCGCAAAATTAATGGCTTTCCTTAAATACTTTCTCATCAAATGATCGTGAGCGTCATCTTCTCAGTTCTCGGGCATGCTTCGTGGTGCTCTCCTGAACTCACGTCAGAGGCCCACACGGAAGAAAATAAATAGTTGAATAAAGTCGTTATTTTAGTGTTTTTTTGCACACAAAAAATATTCTCGTCACTTGATAAACTTAAGGTTGAGCCACTGTAGTCACTTGACTATTTTAACAATGTTTTTTACTAACTTTTCTGGGCCGACAATTACCTAGCAGCCTAATGAAGGAGTGAGCCAGCTCTCAGATTTCATCAAAAATATCTTTTGTGTTCCGAAGATGAACGAAAGTCTTACGGGGTTGAAACAACATGAGGGTGGGTAATTACTGACAGAATTTACATCTTTGGGTGAACTAACCCTTTAAGAGTCAAATAAGCAGTCTATTAAACTCCTATAACATTATGAATTATTGGCATTCTTACCCGTGTGTCTGCTGTTGCTCTCTGATTGTCATTATCTTCTAGACAAAACATACAAATTACATGTTAATAAATAGTCACTTCACAATGTAGCCATGAATGAGTATCATAGCTGTCCTTGAATGTACATCCTCACAAAATTGACTGTCAGCTACAGAAGTGCTGCGTTTTGTGTGAACCAAATGAAATTTGACATAAAACTGAATGCATGCTTGAATCTCTGCCAAAGGTTTGCCTACTCAAGTAAAAAGGCACTTCCTTATTAATGCATTAGCTGGAACATGCTATTTTAGAGTATATAATTATCAGAGTAAATTCTCTTACCAGCGCTTTCAAGTTTCTTCTTCCTGAGGATAAAAATATGTAAATTATATCTAGTCACATGCACAATGCAATTTTCCATTTCCGAAACATTTAGAAAAAGTAGCACTCAGCCAGTAGACTTTACAATATAACTTAGATTACTTACTAATTCCCAATAATAATAATAAAACAGAACCTGGATAGACTTCTAGTACATAATCTCAGTAAATAATCAAGCTCTTCAGATGCCCTACCTTCGCTTGCAACTTAAATTGCCCATAGTTCCAACAAGCTCAATATGTTTGCCGCACTATAAATACTAATGCTACAACCACAAATTGCAGACTGCTGAAACTGCAAGTGAGTGCAACTTCTAGAGTTTCCAATCAGACAGAATAAGATGTGAAAGGACAGATATAGTAAAACAAGAGAGGGATGGAGAGAGTGAAACAGTGTAAAGCAGTCAAACAACAGACGGTTTGTATTTCGCTTGTATTTCCTGTGTTCTGTGGTTTTCATTTGCCTCTGGGTGTATGAAATGAAGACACATGTGCGTTTACACCTCTATTAGTGGTCATTCTGCTATCTCATATCTGTCTAATTTGTGTGTGTTATTTGTTATTCCACGACAGCTTTTCTGAGACTGATCTGTTTTTTTTCACTAATCTTCCACATGTCATATGTATGCAAATAGCTGTCACCAGGAAAAACAGGCAATACAGTGTCTGATGGAAAACAAGTTCCTATCAACTATCTATGAATTGTTGTTAATTCCTCTTTATATGTTAATATGTTCACACACATAGATGTTTAAATGCTAATAACACAAGTAATCATACCGTATAAGTGTGTTCAAAGATGTGATGTTTGGTTTCTGACAGTTTATTGTTTGGCACAGGAAGTTAAGCATTTTCTTCAAGACCACACCATACATACAAATACATACAAATCTCTTACTATCTGCTTTGTATTATTGACCATAAGTTGCTTTATAATATTTAAAAATATTATTGACTTTCTTTTGCAATCTGCTTATAAGTTTATGCCTTAAGCTCAATTAAGCACATTCAATGCTTTTTTTTTATATTGCGATCAGATAAGCAGTATGAGACTCTTTCTCTTCACTGTCATTCTTAGCCCTGTAGGGGTCAGTATGAAAAGAAAGCACTTAAAGCACAATTTTTTTTTAAAATAAAAAATACATGTGACATGGATTGTGGTGGAAGGGGGAGGGAGGGAGGGAGGGAGGGGGGGGGGGGGGGCTAAAACCACCAAGAATGCCGTCAAAGGCAGTGTATCCAGTAAACCCACCTCTACTTTGTAGCACTTTCTGTCATCAGGATGTTACAAAAGTAGAACACACTTTTGTTGAACTGTCAAGACAGCAAGCATTTGCCAATTTTAGCCTTGATGTCAGACACGTTTCTTTACGGTAGATTTCAGAGGGGATGAAATATTATCAGTGCATCATCTTGTTTGCTCTCTTGCAGCTTACTTTGGGTGAGAGTTATACCCTTATGTATATTATTTTAAGTTGGGTTATGGCTAAACATTAAATGTTGTTTTATGACAGCCCTGTCAATCTGTTTTATGAACATTTGCTGAATGAAACTCGAAGGGTTTTCTTAACATTAATCTTTTATTCAGAACACAAAGTATTATTTTTATTATAATAGGATGCTGTTAAGTAGTACTAAATGTGATTTATTTTCCAAAGGATTAAGCAATAATCAGTCTTCTTTATTCAATAATCAATCTTCATGTTCTTTATTGGCATCTATTGCTCCATAAAGAACCCCCCACCTTTTAATTGAACTGAATTCAACTAAGAAAAATGGTTCTCACTGAAGGGTTCTTTGGTGGAGCCCAAAATGTTAATTCAATGGCATCACTGGGAAAACTCTCTTTTGTATAGTTCATTTTTTAGCATGTATTTGGGTGGTTTTCATTTTTCATTTAAGCCTCTAATCATCTAACAACAACCCATTTTAGGAAATAAAATGTAACCCTCCCAACTTGTCATGATCATCTTTTTTCCTAAAATGGGCAAACAAAATTATGTTCAAAAAACGTTATGGTAAGGTTGCTATTAAGTAACAAAAATGTTATTTCTGAATATTCTCTAAATGTTGAAAATTTTGAAAAAAAATTGTTAAAGAAAGGCAGACGAAAAATATATAATATCCAATACAAAGATTTAATTACAATCCAGAAGACAGGTTGAGCAACACACACTTATACATAACTGTGATTGGACAGAGAATGAATGTGAGGGACCAACTTATATAGCAAACACAAATGAGGATGATAAATAGAACACAGCTGACATAGTGTGACGTAGTCGATGTCGACTGAATGGGGATCACGCTAGGGAGCCAATCGTCTTCGAGTACTATTGAACGAGCCAATGTAATTGACGTGCGTGATTTACATCACACACTCCGCCCCCGCGGCGCGAAGTGGATGCATGCACTAGTTGCTTTTCGCTGAGGAGCCGAGCGTAACTCAGAGTCAGCGGTGGTCCAGCGGTAGTGGCAAGGGGATTACGCAACCAGGACGTTCCCTTTCAATCGATAATGTCGGACGTAGTCGACGTCGCCTGAATGGGGATCAACCATTGAAAACGCCACTACAGCTGCCACCTTCCAGTGCCTAGACAAAAGCCTTCTGATGCCCCCGCAATTTAAGGCGGGAAAAGACAGGGCTTAGGCCAGGGAAGTCACTGCTGTTCCTACAGGACCACTGGGAAAGCGTTCCCTGACAAGGAAGGAAGGGACGCTGTGGAAGCCACATCCTGCCCGAAGGAAGGTAACATGGAGAATACACACATGAGCTGGGCGGATAACCGGGCAGTCCAACATATGGAATGTCACTGGGGTGGCTCCAGCCTATGACAGGGGGAGACTCACCGGACAGTGACGGCAGAGCATACTCTGCCGAGGGAAGACACGGGCTTGCCGCAGGGAGTCGTACCGTGGAAAAATATACATATGAGATCACCGTAGGATCGCAACATATGGATCCAGCCTATCACAGGTTCCACAAGCTTACGAGTGGTCGGCCTAACACCGGGCGTTCCGCCACGTCCGATGTTGGAGGGGTGCAGAGGAACTCAACAGGGTTCGGTAAAGGGAACTCAACTGGAGCAGAATGGCGCACGTATCTAGTCCGTAGGAGGGGAATGGCGCAGCAAGCCGACACTTTCAAACAGGCTCATGGTGAACTGGCTTCATGAGAAGAGAGCCCACAGGAAGCAGCGGTTCAAGTATAGGTGTCGCCCAGCCCCCAACTCTGACAGAATCTGTCAGCAAAGCACTCTGTGTCATAGCCTAGGCAGCCACCATTCAGTTTGCCAACTTCACTTGGAAACAGCCTTCCCTCTCTGCTGATTTCCTTAACAGATAAGAGCTGGTCTGAGGTTATAAGGCTTGTGTTCTTTGCACGTAACCCGCAATAAAGCGGACGGACAGAGAAAGCCAGGGCTGGGTCTGCCTCTTCCGGGGCAGCGCTTGCAAGCTCACCACCCAAGGTCCCATTTAAGGGAGAGTTAGGAACCTTGGGCACATATCAAAGCCGGGGTCTCAGTTCCTGAGAGTTTGCCGGGCCGAATTCCAGACAGGAATAGTAGAGACCACGCAAGCAGGAGAACTGTTTAAACACCAATTTTTTAAAGGATAATTCCGGTATTTAGCACTTTGAGTCTATTTTCTAGTTTGTTTTGGATGAACTAGAGTGGTGGACACAGAAATTTTGACGATGGGTCCTGTCTCGACTTTTTGACTATTTTAGAATCACCTCTGTCTACAACTCTGAGCTTACGCAAACATGTCCTTAAAACAACCCTTAATGTTTGTTTTCAAAACTGTGCAACTCACCGAGTGGTTAGTGGTGTTCGTTGATGTTCCAAAACAAGTAGCGTAGCGAAATACAGTTTCTGTCGTGTTTTATTTGCCATTTTGTAAAATCGCATGATTTCTGTTGGAGGACTGAAACACGACAGAAACTGTATTTCGCTACGCTCCTTGTTTTGGAACATCAACGAACACCATTTACCACTCGGTGAGTTGCACAGTTTTGAAAACAAACATTAAGGGTTTTTTTAAGGACATGTTTGTGCATACTCGTAGACAGCCACTCTGAAGCGGTCAAAAGCGATTCCAAAATAGTCAAAAAGTCGAGACAGGATCCATTGTTACAATTTCTGTGTCCACCACTCTAGTTCATCCAAAACAATCTAGAAAATAGACTCAAAGTGCTAAATACCGGAATTATCCTTTAACTCACTGTCTGCAGTGGCTCAGGGGCGGTCTCTGCAGTGCAGTTGCACCAGAGATAAGGCCAAAGAGGATAAAGAGGGGCACAAGGATATTCCCTTGCTCCCTCAGGAACCTGACGATCAGGACGTGCTTCCCATGCTTCTGCATCATGATGTGCGTCAAGAAAAGAGGCAACATTATTTTGAGGGTGGAGGAAAACAGCCTACTCCAATCCATCTTGCAGGAAAGAGAGCACTGAAATGACTGAACACTCTCAGGATCTCCTCACGGAGAGAACACTCACTCAACGAGTAGGTTCCACTTCTATTTGGCGTAAGCACAACTTCCTATTTTAGGGAGTGCTCACAGAAGTGATGGTAACTACTACATGTTCCTGTGGTAGCCACCTGAACCGCCACGTCCAGTTAGGACCGGCCTGGAATCTCTCCTGGGGTTTGAACGCGGGTGCCATCATGCCCCGTCCCTGAAATGTATTTAGGAGAAGTAGGGCTGTCGAGGGGAGCTAGGTCTGGTTGGGCCAATAAGGGGCAACTAACAAGTCCTGCTCCCTCCTGACCTTGCACAGTAGGTGCAAGCGGCATGCGTGCACAAGACAGGAGCACTGCTCAACACTACATGTGAAGATCACTGAGCTTCAGGAGCATCTCTGCTCAACACCTGAGTGTGATGAATTTCACTGAGCTTCAGGAGCATTTCTGCTCAACACCTGAGTGTGATGATTTTCACTGAGCTTTCAGGAGCATTTCTGCTCAACATGTGAGTGTGATAAAAATCACTGAACTTAAGCAGGCACCAAACGACAATGAATTATATAACCGCTTTTTTAGAAGGCTCACTGGAGAACGCATTTCTGCAGAGCCCGGGGCCAGCTGAGAGCCAGTGTCTGTCTAAGGTTGTCCGCTCAGACAGGAATAACAACTGGCAGAGGAGGACTCCGGAGAGAGCAAACAGATGTAACTGTGCGGCCCCAAAGTGGTCCCTGCCCAGCTGGACCGCCAGGGGATGGAGTCTCCACTCTCCCTGGCCATAGCTGTCGTGAAGCTCGTTGGCAGCATCATTGAGCAGGCCAGAAGAACTAGTGGAATGAAGCGACCTCAGAAGCTTCTGACTCCAAGGAGTAGGTGACGGGCGAGTTGTGACATGTGAGGGAATCTTAGCGCAACGGTCGCGATGTTCAGGCCAGTACCAGCTCGCTGAGCAGCGGGTGTGAAGCGGGTGTCAAAGCGAGGTGAATTGCAACAACTTGAGGCACGAATGCCAATGCAGTGGGTCACCCAGGCGTCCGTTAAAGCATGCCCTTTGTACATGGTCCCTCAGACGGTGTTAGTGGACCTCGTTCTAGCAGCGGATTGGCCGGAGAAACGAAAGATCTGATCACGGACTGAGGGTTTGGCGGCAGGCCGGGGTGATCTGCTGTCACACAGGGCGTGCCGCTCTGCCACGGTCACCTCAGGATTCTATAATAAAGCTAGTGCTGAAGCGGTCTTCAAATGGAAGAAGCCAAGCTGCTGCGTCTGCCATATGCCCCAGGAGCCTCTGAAAGTTCTTTCAGTGGGACCCTTTCTCACTTCTATAAAGCACCAGCCAAACAGCCAAAATCTTTTCCTGAAGAGACTTCACAAGTTCACACTTACATACAATTAAAGGGAGTAAAGTTTAATGCATATTTGGCGTGCTGTCCGGGTGAGGGCTCCGAGCTCGGAATTCAGCCCGAACCCAGAGTACTCCCCCCTGTATATAAAGTGGTTTAGGACTAGAAAAGTGGAGAAGGGGTGGTGGAGGGATGCTGCTAAACTGTCAATGAAATGAGGTGAGACTGCTGAGTCTAGATATAAACGTTTTAATCATTGAATACTGAGTGCTCTCCACCCGTGTTAATTTTCTGAACATGCTCCTCCCGAACTTTGTTAATAAAAACATCATGTGTTGGACCGAGTCCTTCTCCAAACTGAAAAAGATATACTTAGCCAGTGGGCGAGATTACTCTCTTCCAGTTGACCTGAAGACCCATCTGGCTATGGAGCATTCGAAGGATAGGACCTTTTACTGATACTTCGCAGCTTCGAACGCAAAAAACACAGAATGGTCTGTGGAGCGTAGGGATCGAGATCTGAAGTACTGTCCTTCAGGACGAACGCTGCAGGCCAACCTTGGGGACTGAGCATTTGGAAATGCATCTGTGTTAGACCAGGAACCGAGCCTTGTCCGCATCCGCCATATCAACCAGGCTGAGCCAACAATGGCGCTCCTGGACCACTAAGGTGGACATTGCCAGACCGATCGCGCACGCCACGACACTTGTGCCCCGGAGGGCGAGGTCGGATGCAGTGCGGTGCTCACCTATGAGCGCATTTTGGGCTACCCTCGTGCATGTCCATGGGTGCCCTGGCCTGACAGATCTGTTGCAGCGCCATGGCACGCAAGAGGAGGACGGCTTGCCCACAGGCTTTGTAAGCTCTGCCCGTCGGAACGGACGAGAACTCACAGGCCTTAGTGGGGAGACGAGGATCCCCCCAAAAGGCAGCGGCCGCCGGACACAGGTGCACCTGTGTCATGACAGACTGCTCCACTGGAGGGATAGCCTCGCAACCCTTCACCGCTTCTCCATCAAGGGTAGTGAGTGGGAAAAGCTATTCAGGCAGTTTCTGGCAGAGAAAGGTGCCGCCCACAACCTGGTAAGCTCTCCATGCACTTCGGAAAAGAAAGGCACTGGGGCCGCAAGCTGAGAACCAACGCTGCCCGCCCTGAGCTACCAATCCTTCAACCGAGACTGAACAGGACATGGTGGAGGGTTCCACTCGAGCCCGGCAGCCTCGGCGGCCCGTTTCAGCATAGCTGACATTTCTGGATCTGGCTCGGGCAACGTTACACTCCCAGAGGGAGATAACACAGCCGAGTCGTCATCTCCAGAGGCAGAGGCCGTCAGGGTTTTTTGGGCCGATTCAGCATGTTGAATCGGTGTTGGGCCGATGGTGAGAGAGAGTACTCTGATTGGCTGTTCAGCTTAGTGAATGAGTCAGTGCAATGATGAAAGTGAGCACAGCCAAGACGGTACAGCCGATGGAATTCCTGTTGAATGTGCTGGTCCCTCTGTAATGGACCGATCAGCCGTTTCAATTGGGGTCCCCCCAGAGGATAAGATCCAGCTCACCCTCCGATGCTGCTATCGACATCTTATCCTCTGGGGGGACACCAATTGAAATGGCTGATCGGTCCATTACAGAGGGACCAGCCAGTGGCGGCGCCAGGGGGGAGCTAGGTGGTGCTGTAGCTCCCCCTATAATAGCCATAGCACCCGCCCAGCACCCCCAAGAAATGTCTGTGATTTTTTTATATTTATATTTTAATGTCATGTTTGAATAGTCTTTTTCATGTTGTTAAAAAGGGTATTAAAGAATAATTAAAAAATATATATTTAGTCTAAAAAAACATGAGGCCCAAACTGGCGATCTTCTTTGGCCAATGGACGCAGCGCCCGGTGAACGTTTGCAGACATCTCAAGTCTCACGTAAATAGATAGCGGCTCCCTGATGGCCGCAAATTAGTTCAAATCTCCCGGAATCTAGGCAAGGCAAGGCAAGGCAAGTTTATTTATATAGCACATTTCATACACAATGGTAATTCAAAGTGCTTTACATAGGAGAAAAATAAAATAATCAAAACAAATAAGAATAATTAAAACAGTTTAGAATAAAAAATAAAATAAAGTACAGTAAAAACAGTCGGACGAACAGTGGCACAGTGCTCATTCAGTAAATGCATAGCTAAACAGAAGTGTTTTGAGTCTGGATTTGAATGTGACTACTGTAGGAGCACATCTGATCTCTTCTGGAAGCTGGTTCCAGCTGCGGCTGGCATAGTAGCTAAAAGCAGACTCTCCTTGCTTAGAGTGAACCCTTGGTATTTCTAACTGATGTGATCTTAATGATCTGAGTGATCTGTTGGGTTTATATTCAGTGAGCATATCTGCAATATATTGAGGTCCTAGCCCATTGAATGATTTATATACCAGTAATAATACTTTAAAATCAATCCGAAATGTAACTGGGAGCCAGTGTAAAGACCTGAGGACTGGTGTGATATGTTCATATTTTCTGGTTCTGCTCAGAATCCTGGCAGCAGCGTTCTGTATGAGCTGCAACTGTCTTATGGTCTTTTTAGGAAGGCCAGTGAGGAGTCCATTACAATAATCCACCCTGCTGGTGATGAAAGCATGCACAAGTTTCTCTAAGTCTTGACTGGAAACAAAGCATCTAATTCTTGCAATATTTTTCAAATGATAGTATGCTGATTTAGTTATTGCTTTGACATGACTACTGAAACTAAGGTCTGACTCTAGAGACACACCAAGATTCCTGACTTGATTTTTAGTTGTTAGACCTCTAGAGTGAAGGTATGCATTCACCTTGAGAACTTCATCTTTGTTTCCAAACGCAATGACTTCAGTTTTGTCTTTGTTTAACTGAAGAAAGTTTTGGCACATCCAACCATTTACTTCATCAATGCATTGGCACAGGGAGTCAATGGGGCTGTAATCGTTAGGCGATAGGGCTAAGTAGAGCTGTGTGTCGTCTGCATAGCTGTGGTAAGAGATTTGGTTCTTTCTCATTATTTGGCTCATTGGGAGCATATACAGGTTGAATAGGAGTGGCGCAAGAATTGAGCCTTGGGGGACTCCGCATGTCATGGATGTCCACTCAGACTTATGGTCTCCTATACTCACATAATAACCTCTCCCTTCTAAGTAAGACCTGAACCATTTTAGGACTATCCCAGAAAGCCCCACCCAGTTTTCCAGCCTGTCAATAAGTATGTTGTGATCGACAGTGTCAAATGCAGCACTGAGGTCGAGTAGTACCAGCACTGATAATTTGCCTGTATCAGTATTTAAGCGAATATCATTTATTATCTTTATGAGCGCTGTCTCTGTACTGTGATGCGATCGGAAACCAGATTGAAAATTGTCAAAGTAACCATTCAAGCTTAAGAATTTGTTCAGCTGATTGAAGACAACTTTTTCAATGATCTTGCCTATGAAGGGAAGATTTGAGATCGGTCTATAATGGCTTAATATGGTCTTATCTAGATTGCTCTTTTTCAGGAGGGGCTTGACAACTGCAGTTTTCAGGGAGTTTGGAAAACTCCCAGAGAGAAGTGAGGCATTTACCACTTCTAGGAGATCTGCTTCTAAGCTGTTTAACACACTTTTGAAAAAAGATGTGGGAAGTGTGTCGAGGGCACAGGTTGATGTTTTAAGGTGCTGTACGGTTTCTTCCAAAATTTTGCCATCAATTTCTTCGAAAACAGACATAGTAACTACTTTCTCAGGTAGTGGTCGGATCTGTTTGACCCCAGCGCAACTCAAGGATGTGCTGATCACCTTTCTGATATTATTGATTTTCTCAGAGAAGAAAGAGGCAAACTCACTGCACTTGCTGTCTGAGAGCATTTCACTGGGAATCTGGCTTGGGGGGTTTGTCAGTCTCTCTACAGTAGCAAAAAGAGTGCGTGTGTTGTTTAAGTTGCTGTTTATAATATTTGAGAAGAAAGTCTGTCTAGCTTTGCCTAGTTCCATATTAAAAGCATGGATGCTGTCTTTGTAGATGTTATAATGGACTACAAGTTTTGTCTTCCGCCACATGCGCTCTGAGCTCACATCTAAGCTCCAAACGTGTAGCGCGCGCAAGACAGAGAGAGCGAGAGACCTTGCGCGCGTGTGTGTGTGTAAATGTGCACGTGTGTGTGTGTAAATGTGCGCATGAAGCGCATGTAATGCACCCTATGAAGCGCATGTAATCCCCCCACTCCCCCCCCCCCCCCCGTCAACAAAACTGAACAATCGGCCCAAAATTCCAAGCACCGTCTATTAAGTTTTGAGCATCCCCATAGCACCTGCAACAGAAAATCTCTGGCGCCGCCACTGCACATTCAACAGGAATTCCATCGGCTGTACCGTCTTGGCTGTGCTCACTTTCATCATTGCACTGACTCATTCACTAAGCTGAACAGCCAATCAGAGTACTCTCTCTCACCATCGGCCCAAAACCCATTCAACATGCTGAATCGGCCCAAAAAACCCTGACGGTGGAAAAACTAAGCCGACCGACACTTAAGAATGGCATTGCCCGACGGTCGGCTTGGTGTGTCCCGGCCTTTATGACTGTCTTTGGTTCACTTCAGTTCCCTTTCAAAAGCTGCTCTCAATGCTGTGTTGATTTAAGCACTATGTAAAGACATCTTTGTTTGACGGGTAGTGAACATATAACCTTTGATGATGACGTCATCGGAATGCATACGTTGTTCCAAACAGGAGGGACTTTCTGTCTCAGGCGCAGGGAACGATATTCCATCCCCGGCCCGAGCTTTAAACCTTCATGTTTAGCCCCTGAGGGGGACCAGTTTAGAGATGCTGGACTTCCAGCTGATGTAGGGCTCCCTCCACTAGACAAATGTACGCCCTTAAGTAGCATGTCTTTGAAAGGTGGTGTATTATACATCATGCAGACCCAGTTCACTGCCAGATTGTTTCAGTGCTGGAGTTTCTGCAGGAAAAGTTGTCAGCATGCATATGTCCTGCTACTCTCAGAGTATTTGTGAGTATTGTGAGCTGCCATTTCGGCTTGCCATCCTCTGATTGATGGGGTTTCAGTGGGGAAACACACTCTGATCACCTGCTTCATTCGTGGAGCTATGCCTTATCACTAAAGAGAATGGGGATTTGCAGGCTCTGTCGGTTTCGCCATCCTGCTTGCATTTTACCTCTGGACTGGTCAAGTGCTGCATTGCTGCACTGGGAGCGTGTTCAGGATGTTGTTAAGACAAAGTGACCTGAAAGCACACCTGACGTCTGATGATGCCATCATCAGAGGTTATTTAAGCCAAATTCTTGGCGTATTTGCCACACGTTCACAGCATCTGATTACAGCTTTTTCAGGGAACAGGGTTCCAGTCTAGTAACCTGAGACGTTTTAAGGAGAAAATACTCAGAAATTGTTTTCACTGATTAATTTGCACATGGTTTGTCTTAAAGCATAACAACAACACATAGACAAAAACTACATTAAAAACATGATTTTCACAACAGATGATTGTTCAGATGCATGATTTTAACATTTTTTTAGTCTTGCAAGCATCCACTGGATTTGTCCCACAGTTTTAAGTTTCCACAGATGTTTCCATCCACGCTCATTAACTAACTGCTACATGTTGTCTCATTGACTCCTAACATTTACTGGTGCAAATGCTTTTTAAACTCTATCCTGAAGCAAACCATCTACAATCATTTCAACATGTTGGTCATTGTTAAATGTTTTAATAAAGAAATATTTAGGTTTAGGAATGTTGTTCTAAAATTAATGGCTTGACTGCAATATGTGCCATTAACATGCCTGCTTTAATCAATTAATATCTTGATGATCTCTCTTGTAAAAGGTATACACACATCCATACAGAAGGGACGGACTGTAATATTTAATCTCCATGAATTTTCATTGGGAACCATTTATTCGATCGAATGGAAATACCACACAATCAACCAAACCATCCTGCTGGCCACGATCAGTCTAAATGAAAAGCGTTCAAAAATGTTCAGCAAGAGAACTGGGATGCAAATAATGGAGAATGGTACACTTCACATTGAAGATATTAAAGATGAAGACTCTGGGAACTACTCTTGCACCATCATTTTTCATGATAAAAGGATGGAGACAGAGCAGATTTATCTTCAAGTACTTAATGGTATCGTTTTATATCTTACAAATCACTTAAGGTCATTTCTCAAGATAATCAGACAATATAAGATGATAGAGTAATTATCTTTGGCAGAAGCTATAATCAATAACAATATCATCAATGTATTCTGTAAGGAATGTGTATTCTTTGGTAATGATCATTTGTTTTTTCTGCTGAAGACTTGAAGACTGAACCTCCAAACAGCACACTGTACACCACAACATTGAAACCATCAGGTACCTTTTCATTCACTTCATTTAATGTGAAGATTCGATTAAAGGTACATTCTACTCATAAAAATAAATGCCTCATTCATTTAACAAAGGAAATGTTGATTTAGCCGTTTCACACTTTGCTTAGTCACCTACAAATTCATAACAACAACTTTTAAAATGATGGGTGGGCATTATGCAAGATGCAAAGCAATATGTCACTTCCCCATGAAGAATAAGTATAGTTAAACATTTAAAGATAACACTGACATTATTATATAAAATAAGGAACAGCACAAGGTTTTGTTTAGGAAATATCTTTCATATTCCCACCCCTTTGCCAAAATACAAAATCAACTTTACTACAATGTACTGGAAAATGCTACATATACATATATCATACTGATCTCGTTTTCTTTCTTTTCCTTTCACAGTAGAAACCCACGTTCCTGGCACAGCATTGATCGCAATACCTGTGTGCTCGGCACTGGCAATCCTCTTAATTGTAGCTGCTATTTTCATCTTTAAATGTAGAAAAAAGTGTTGCTGCACTTCAGGTTAGTGTTATTGTATTTTATATTTCTCTCTTATATATTAATCATAGGTCTACCTAAAAAAAAAAAAAATGTTTTCAATGCATCACTTACTCACCCTCATGTTATACTAACCCATATCTTTCTTTCCTCTTTTCCATTACAATTAATGTCAATGTGATCTAGAACTTCATAAAAGTATCCAGAAACTTGGTTTTATATGACTCATTCAATAGCTATATTCATATTATCTAATTAAGTATAACACGTTTTGTAAGAATTTTGCTATGATCGAAATTGTGTGTCTAAACTATAATCTGTCCAGTGACATATGAGGTCAACAAAAATATACAGGAAACCCAAAACTCAAACCCACTCAACAACTCTATAAAAACTTCTAAAAAGTTGTTCTCTTCCAATGTTGGTGTAGTTACTGCGTTGCCTTTAGGTGTCACGTGTAATAAGCGCATGAAGAAGGACCGGATAAACAAAAACAGTCTTTAATAAATCTAAAACAGAAAACTCAGGAGATCGCAGGAGAACGTAGCACAGCCACATTGACGATACTGGACAAAGAACTGAACAAAACACAGGGGTTAAATACATGTGATCAAGGATAAAACGGAACAGGTGTGGGAACTAATTTACAACCAGGGAAACAAACTAGAGAACTAAAGCAGGCAAAACAGGAACAGAACACTGAGCATACAGTGTGAAAAAAATGAAAGAATAATCATTTGAAATGCTACATAATCAGATTTTGCTCTGTTTTGCAGAAGAACCCATCTACACAAATAAGACAGCTTATAATTGAAGGAAATAAAAGGTCACAGGTGGGTAGAAGGATGTCGGATAATAAAACCAGATAACGGCCCCCTAATTTGTAAAGAGGTAAAAACCCATGATGATGCTGCAGTGAATAAACGACCTCTGTTTTCCTTAGAAATACATGTGAGTGAGAGATGATGCATTGTGGCAGGCCAAACCGGAAGTTAACACCACCCGGTTCCCTTAACAAAAAAATACATTATTCATATGCTGAAAGTTATCTTTAAAAACCTGCACACTTGATGTTAATTGTTTCTTACACAACTGTTTTGCAAGAGCAACTGGCTTATTTGTCAAACTGAGTCTCTAAATCTAGTGACAATGTCACCCTGCGTTCAACAGTTCTGTGGTGATGTAGCAACAGTGGTTAACTGACCTCTTTATAAAGAAAATGCTGTTGTGTGCTTTATTAAATGTGTGCAGATTATGTTGCACCTTTAACCAACAAACTTAAAAATGAATAAAACTAACAAAGTGTCTAATGACTAGTTGAGGACTTGGAAAGAAATTTGATACTGTGTGGTGAATGTGATAGATGAGGCCGAAAAGTTTGTGACATCTGTGGTGTGTTGTGGTCAAATCTGCTAAGCTGAAATTGGTGCACATGCTTTTTTGTTACTAACTCAGTTACTGCAAACATTGATTTAATTTTTTACTGTCTTATTAAAGAAATCACACTTAAGTGTGTCAATGCGGAAAGCATTTGATGGCTAACAAAATACCACTACTGTATTTGTTCATTTTTATTTTTCTACTGTACTTCTGTTATACTTTGGTAATTGAACAGTTTTTATAATAAGAACCTTAACAGTGGTGTGGAATCCTACTTGAGATAGACCAAGGCAAACAGATAATGCAAAATAAAACATAAATCTCAAAAAACTGACCGCATTTGTAGATTATATTCTTCATTTTCATTATCCATCCCATTTTGAACACTAGAGGTCAGAGTGGGAACAGTCCTGGGCTGTGAGGTCTCTTTACAGTTTCAATTTGTATCAAATTAGGATTATATACCCTGGTTGCACTGACAATGTTTAAACCTAGTAGCAGATTAAATGCATTATTGAGCTGTTTTAAGTGAAAACAACGGTAACGCTTTAGATTACAGCCCGGAAAGTACTGCGTAATTAAAGTGATTTTACATTGCAACTTTCTAATTATAGTGTACCTATAAAGTACTTGCATGTAAGTATAAAGGAACAATATGTAAAGTTTGAGGAATAAAGGGGTAACAACCAGGAGAATAAACAAAATTATTTATACTGTAAGTATTAAAGAACTAAGGGATACTTATTCTATTATGATACAACAATCTTACATTTGGGAGCAATTTAGCAAGAACACACACTGCATACCTTTTTATAATAATGGTGTACCAATACATACTGTATAGGCTTGATACTTATTCGTCATAATTACGCAGTACGTTCCTGTCACGGACTCGTTCAGGAAAAAGGACCCAAATGCAATCTGCGAGACAACAGTTCTTTTAATGATAAATGATGCAAGCTGCCTGGAGTATCAAACAGAAAAAGTCTCTTGTTGCAGGTAATCAGACAAACAGAAAGTCCCTTGTAGCAGGTAATCAGGTGAACAGAAAGTCTATTGCAATCAAATCAAACTGAGAAGTAATCCCGCAACGATACTCAGCATCCAGCGATACAATTCAGGGCCGGTGGTCCGTCAGGCGCCCTCAGACACAGAGAAGCTGGGTAGAGAAAGACTTCAGTAATTTCCAGCACTGGCAGTGCAGAGGTTGCAAACATACGTCGATGAGACAAGACAAGACAAGATGCGAACAGGTAAGCTCTGTAACACACGTTAACATAGTCAATAATCTGGCAGAGGAAAGAGGAAAAAGAGAGCTAGAAGTAGGAACGCTAATTAGGAAGAAAGTGATAACAGGTGGAAAATGGAGATAGAGTAATGGAAAGGCAGATGGTAATCAGCTGGCGGAGAATGAATGTGCGTGATAGTAAGTGGGTGTGTCTAAGCGAGGTGTGTGTGTGTATGAAGGGAGCGCGTGAGAAAGGTGGGTGTGTCAGCGTGTAGGTGAATGAATAAAGAACACAAGGGGGAGACAGAGACAGGAGAGAATACCGGGATCATGACAGTTCCGGGCTGTAATCTAAAGCGTTACCAAAACAACTTGCACTGACAACTTGTCTAGTCTCAAGATGCCAGCCCGTTCTCATCCCAAGGCGTCATCTAACTGGCGCTTTTGACCATGCGTCAACATCCGACGCACATGGCACTCTTTAGCGTCAATATGAGAAGGTCTGGAATTCATAGCAGCTTTCTTTGGCCAAGGCCCTCCCATAAGGCCGTTTGACCGACATGTCAAACAACCAATTACAGTTCGTTTCGTTCAGCGTCACGTTTCGGGGCGTGGAAATGTCACCACAACAACAGACCAGCGTGCAACAAGTCAGACAGCATAGACAATCAAAGAAGGAGAAGAAAACAAGCAGTAAGTCATTGCTGATTACGTTTACTGATTACTACGTTTACTACGTTTAGCTGAACTTGATAAATGCTCATTGTCACTGATGTAAACACAACCGTTTTTCTTCTGCAATCACACGTCTGCGCTTTGTTTCCCGGCGGACCGAAAATAAACGCGACACTCGCGCCCCCCCGGAAATCCGATAAAATTCAACCAATCAGATGACGACTTCGACATTGCTGAAGTGTTTCCAGTTAAGTGTACCATATGCATCAGACGTTTAGCCAACGTTCCGTGGGCGTGACGTCTGAGGCTGAGACTAGTCTAACCCTAACCCTACCCTACCCCAGACCTAAACCTACCCATAACGGAAGCGTCATCTAACTGAAGCTAAAGGGTGCCATGTGCGTCAGATTTAGATGCATGGTCAAAAGCGTCAGTTAGATGACGCCCGAGGATGAGCGTCATCTAACTGATGCTAAAAGGTGCCATGTGCGTCGGATGTTGACGCATGGTCAAAAGTGTCAGTTAGATGACGCCTTGGGATGAGAATCCGTTGAAGATGCACACCCGTAGGCCCTAATGTCTTTTTCTAAGGCACATTTATAAAAGCTACTTAAATGTCCTGATTAAACTAAGGCCTTATCCTGGTTTAATCTAAGCCCTGTCTGCGAAACCGAGACCTTATGTATTAAACTAAGGCATACACAATAAGTTAACCTCAACCAATACTAAAGAAACTACAGTTCAGCCAAAGTTTCCATTGTTCCTGCTGTCAGGGTTCTGTCACCTTGATTGGTTGCATTCTTGGTTTAGTCGTGACAGCAGGTTTCTGACACTCATGTATTGTTTGTCTCATACTTTGTGTGAATGTATGGCTTCGGGTTGTTCTCTGGGCTGTGTGCTCTCATGTCTTATGTTTTGGGTGTTCAGGGCATGGTGTCTGGGTTCTGACACTTCAGTCTTGTTTCGGTTCAGTTTCAGTGTTGGGTCCAGACATCCATGTTCCATGCACTACTCAGTCTTGTTTTTTCCCCCCTGTTTGAGCACTTGGCTGATGAAAGTTTGTTTGTTGTGCTCTTCTACATGTCATATGTGTTTGTGTGAACCCATGTTTGTTTTTTATGTGTCTTTTGCACATGGCTTTTGTGTTTGTTTCTGTATCATGTGTCATTCTGTCAGTCTCTTTAGTCTTGGCCCTGCCACCTTGTTACCTGGTCAGTGGTTTATTTGGCCCTCCTGGACTCTCTTATTATCTTCCTCATTTCCTTCCCTATGTATTCCCCCCGTGTGCTCTGTCTTGTGCTTGATTGTTGTGGATGTTTTCTCTCTACAGGTTTCTGTTGTGTCTTACCTGCCTTGCCCTGTTTTCATGTCCAGCCAGGTTGCCATGCTTTGCTCCAGTCCTGCCACCGCCGACCCTGGACTGTGTTCTCCCCCCACAGGGTAGTTTATGTTTGTCTTTTGTCTTTTTTGTTTTTGTTTTGAACTTTAAATAGAGCTCATTCATTTCTCAGTCCTTGCTCTCTCCTTTACCAAGACCTGACACCCATATTACAATGCATTCAATGGAAAAATGGGTCACACTTTACATGAGGTGTTTTTACCTGTAAAAGTGTACTATGTACTTACACTAAAAAATACGTACAATGTATTTTTTTGTATTCATGTTGTATTTCAAAAAACTCGTGCTGCTATTGAGGTGGGATACGGGTAGGGATAGGGACAGTTTTGGGGATATGGGTAGGTTTAAGGGTGGGTTAAAAGCGAAGGGAAGGGTCAACAGGGTCCACTTTAGACATTCCGCTAACTAATAGTAACTTTGCAACTACATGTCTTTTAACTCACATTAGTAAATTAGTAGACTGTAGTAGAAGGTTAAGTTATGGTTAGGTGTCATAGTTTGGGTTAGTAGAATAAGTTGACATGTAGTTGCAAAGTTACTTACAGTCAGTGGAATGTCTGTTGGGGCAGCATCAACATAAAGTGCTAGCAGATAATACTTTAATAAAATTTAGTTGCCATGAAGTTGCAAAGTTACTTATAGATAGAATGTCTAAATTGGACTATTAAAATTGTCACCACAGAAATTAACTACAGATTACATGCAGGTATACAAGTGCAATGTAAAAACATGTAGCCATACACAATAAGTGCATTGTATCAAATGATTCATTTAAATGTTAGGACAAGTTAAAGCCACTTATGGGTGGGAAAAAGTGAGACCAAAAATGAAATGTATAATATAAGTACATACTCAATAATGATTATTTTAAGACGTGTCTGAAAATTAGTTATATGAATTCTAGCTTTATAAGGCTAAAATACAGCACAAGCTAAAATATAGCTTTAAACATTATGTGGCCGTTTAATTTGAAATTTTAGCTTCGTATTTGGGCGCTGGTGCCATTTGAGTATGTGTGTGCGAGCTGAGATGCCTATGATGCCTAACAATGCTGTCTATGTAGGCAGCTCAATGAGTATTGAGACAGAGCCATCACGTGCTTGACGTTAATACAGTGTGTTAGTATGGGTGGAGAAAAGACTGTTTGCAGTCCAGTTGAATCAGTGTGTTGAAGAGTGTGTTGTGCATGTACAGCTGAGAGCAGAAGGAATCTACACCACATAGAGGTATGTACAAGTCTGACCAATTTAGGTTACTTTCATATCAAAATTTAGCCTCATTTTGGGTACTGTCAGATGATATGATAATTTTACAATTTTATTTGAGCATTAATAAATGATCAGTTTATTTTAAAACAAGGTCTAATATTTACTATCCTTACATTTTATTTCAATGTGTAAACATGATCTTGATTCAGATATACAGAAAATAAATAAAAATAAAATATATGTTATATATAAAAATAAATCAACTGTTTTTCTCAGCAAATTCCGTCTAAACTAAGCATATATTTATTTATATTTATATTACCCTTTTGGAATAATTTTGACCTCTTAAAACAGCTGAAGAAATAATATTATGAATGTTGTTGTTTTATTGTAGTTATAGATGACACTGACTGCTCAAACACACTTTAATGTGTTTTTCTGAAATACCCATTGACATCAAGACTAAAAGTCTTTGGTTTGGACATAAATTTACATTCTTATGTATTTATTTTAGAAATTAAAAAGTCGTGAAAACTATGAAATAACACGTAAACTCATCTTATACTCTGGATTCCCTTTATTATTCATTCCAGATCATCAAGTAAAACATTTTTTTTTAAATGTTGGTAAAGAAATATGTAAGCAAAGTAAATTGGTCCCTCTTTCATATTAAGTGTCTTTAACTGCATGTACTGTACTAACATCCTAATGGATTACACTTTATTTCGATAGTCTACTTTAATTAAACATTCTACTAACTATAAGTAACTTTTCAACTATATGTCAACTAACTCTCATTAGAGTATTAGTAGAGTGTAGTAGACTGTCAGTAGACTGTTAGGTTATGGCTAGGAGTTAGTAGAATAAGTTGACCTGTAGTTGCCAAGTTACTTATAGTCAGTAGAATATCTGTGGGGGGACCAACAAAATAAAGTGTTAGCAAATATTAAGCATACAGTCTATTAATACTCTAATGACAGTTAGTTGACATGTTGCTGCAAAGTTACTTATAGTTAGCAGAATGACTAAAGTGGACTATCGAATAAAGTGTTCCGTGATCCTTCCTTTTTACAAATGTATACTTTCACAAATTTTCTTTTTGTCTGTAATGTGAACACAGATGGCAGCCCTTCAGTAAGATGTTGGAAACGACTGTAATTTACAGAAATCACCACCTTCACTTTCATCCCACAAGACCAACCTGGACTGTTAAATGCGCTCTCAATACAAAAGGTACAAACGACAACAAATATAATTTACATCTATAGCTTATAATTTGGTGCTATAGTAACTGAAATACTTCCTTTCCACTAGGCTAAAATGTTTGTGGTCTCCTTGGCAAGATGTCTACAGATCTGTATGTCTTTGGTAATGGTGTCCAGACTACAAGGTGTGTGATTCGCAGTAGTCTCATTGTTCTGTGTGTAAGTGGTTTATTATTAGTCTCAGTATTGGTGTGTCTCAGGCAGGGTCTCAGCTCCAGCACGTCTGGAGGCCATGGTTGAACAGCCCTTTACTCTGAGCTGTACGCTTGTCAAGGCTAAAGGAGAATCAGTTCATCAGATCCGCTGGCTGGATGTACAGAACCAGACGTTAATCAATTACCAGCCTGGTCAACAAGACAGTGTGAGTGGTCAACGACATGTGGAGCTAGCGGCCTCTCCACGGGATGCCAGTGCCATCACCATCAAACGTGTCAGCTATAGGGATGAGGGCTGTTACACTTGCATCTTTGATGTTTATCCAAAAGGCTCAAGGGAAGGACAGACCTGCCTTACTGTTACAGGTGAGTCTTGGGCGAGATATTTGGGGAAAATGCATCTACCCAACTTCTATTTGAAGTGAGCATCATTACAGTGCAACAACACTGAGACTTTAATTGACGGTGGGGATTTTTCATTGACTCCTTTTGCAGGCTACATTGTCACACCAGTAGGTGGCGACAAGTTTGAATGATTAAATCATTAAATCATTCACACAACTGATAAGTTGAAAAATGCTGATGTATACAGGAATTGATAGATGAATGTGTCATTGAATCATTCACTAAAAAACAATTAGTTAAAAAATGCTGATTCATTCAGGAACAAAACACACCACTACTGTTTAGTGATTCAATTCCATTCAATTAAACTCAATTCCATGCAATTAAACTCAATTCAAGTTTATATGTATAGCACTTTTAACAATACTTTTTGTTTCAAAGCAGAATATATTGAAGTAATAATATCCAAATGGCAGTAATATTCAGCTATGTGGTTTAGATAACGTCATGTATTAAGTTAAGCAGACACAGCAAAAATGTTACACTGAAAAAAGTATATGATCAATAAGTTATGACAACATGTTTTTACATTGCTTTAACTCATCAAAATACGTTAAGCAAATTTCAAATTGGTATACAATATTTAGCTAATTTTTTGCAAGTCAGTTTAATGCAATTTAAGTTGAAATTATACCAAGTTGATTGTACTTTTTATAGGCAGCAACATACAGGATAAAGTATAAAATACAGGATAATATAACAATATAAGCATAATATTTGATTGTTTTATATGTTGATCCAAAGTTGTCATAATCCTATTGGCTCCATGGATCCAAACTGAATCTGGCACAAGTTTGCAGAAACAGGAAGTAAAATGAAAAACAATTAGTATAGCCGCTGTTCATACTATTTCATCAGGTATAATTGTACATTCATGTAATTTATCTACAGTATACATTTACAACTTTAAACATTTTTTGTTTTTTATCAAAATGTCTTGTGTGATAACAATTGTTATTTATTAATGTTCTTTGTTAGTGTTTGTAGTAAAAGCTGTTTTGCACAGAAATTCATTGCAGCGGCTAAGTGTTTGATGTTTATTTGTGAGTAGGTATGTATGAATAACATAAGTCACATAGTTTTACAATACACACACTTTGTACTAAAGGTAAATCCAATAGTGATGTCATTTCTAAGCAGAGGATGTTTTGTGATGTGCAACCTATGGATATAGTCCACACAAGACAAATGAGGTAAAATATTTCAGATAATTCAAACTCCGATATAGTTTTAATTTTTGACTACAAATCTCACCTCATCATTCTATCAGTGATTATTTCCAGGATAATGATGCCCAAGCTGGCTTCTAAAACTGACTAATATTTAAAAGAGCAAAAGAGCCGTTCTTTGAACGGCTTTTAAAGGAACGGATCACCAAGATCGGATCCCTCAAGAGCCATAAATCCCATCACTACAGAGCAACTGCTAAATGAATGAAAGACAAGTGTCCTTACTAGTATATGACCTAGTTTAGTTTTTTTATATATATAATTTGAAACACTGATAATCAGCTCATTTATCTCATCAATTTTTGTTCTTTGGTTCATATAAAATAGCATTGTGGGAACAATAAAATGGAATTGTTGTGTTTTTGGATGTGATGTTGTGGATTCTGGAGGAGAATGTGAATGTAGATGAGAAACATCTGCTGGTTCAGGCAGAGATCCAGCTGGTCTCATCATCTCATGGATGCTCAGCATCTGTATTTGTATTTTGTTTACAAAACCAAAATGTATTTGGGATGCTTTTTATAGCTATATCTATTGACCTGAATATGAGTCTCATAGATCGCTCACTCCAAAGTCTACCTCGATTGTTTAATGAAGTTTGTCTAGGGACATATTAGTATAGATATCTATAACAGATTACATGTATATTGTCCTGCCATTGTTAGTATACTATAAACTTATTTTGATTGCTTTACAGCAACGGTGATCCCAGAGGGTAATAAGACTGCAGTGGGTGGCAAACAAGCCTCTCTGGCCTGCCGGTATGCCCTGCCAGAGAAAGTCAAGCAGGTGTTGTGGAAGAAGATTGTGAATAAAGCAGAATCCCGTGAAGTTGCATTTTTTGCAAAGCAGAGTGACCCTGTAATTGAAGAAGAGTTTGTGGACCGTGCGAGCTTGAACCCTTCCCTGTCTGACACAGAGCTCACTTTATGGCCGGTCCGAGCTGAAGATGAGGCCTGCTACACCTGTGAGTTCCACACATACCGGACGGCACAAAGAGTGCCACAAGTTGCCTTACTATTTTTGGTAAGTCCATCAGGGTTTTAGTCCAATTGTTACAGTGAAATCTTCATTAGTTGGATAATGCCAATATTTCTCAGTTTAATGTCCAGTTTAAACTTTTAAAGTTTAATTTTAGGTTGGTCTGTCTCAGCGAGCTAACAGCGCTCATCAGTTTCAAGATGGCCATTGAAATCATAGAAGGCAGTGTTTACTGTTCACAACCAAACAGTTGATGGACCCCATTGACTTCCATAGTATTTTATTATAGTATTAGTTATAGTATTCCCCATACTATGGAAGTCAACTGGGTCTCTCAACTGTTTGGTTACCCATATTCTTCAAAGTATCTTCTTTTCTGTTCAGCAGAAGAACGAAATTCATACAAGTTTGGAACAACTTGAGCGTGAGTAAATGATGACAGAATTTTCATTTTTGGGTGAACTATCCCTTTAACAGCTTTAACCAAATACACACAAGCTTAACATAATTATTATATAAATTCTATGTATTATTAATTTTTTAACTTTATATAATACAATTATTCTGTTGAGAATATCGGTGATTTTTCAACAAACTTTGATTTGTAGACTCTGAACTGAGTGAAACACAAATCCAGCTCGGTGTATATACTGTATCTGGTTGGGCTGTTGCACAGAGTGGTAGCGAGGGCAGGACAAGGCTAAACACGAAAGCACTGGAGAAAATGATGACAACAGACAGAGAGAGATATGAAAGAAGTTCATTGTAGGAGGGTGAGACTGTGAGATCTATGATTTATTCAGACTGTGTCAGTGAATGACTGTGTCACTGTTCCACTAACACAGTGCTTTTCTCTATGTGCTGCTCTTGTTCTCCTGCCCTGTCTCTCTCTGATTGATGTTCACTTATTGTTTTTTCTCAGTACTGTTGCATTTGTTCAATCTAAAGTATGCAACCACCAATGATTACTTAAAGGGACTGTTTACCCCAAAATTAAAAATATGTCATTATTTACTCATTATTTACTTATAACCTTGTGTTGTTCCAAACCTGTATGACTTTATATCTTCAGTTCAGTGGAACAGATATTTTGTTGTTTTTGTTCATACAATGACAGTCTGTGGGACCAAAACAGCAAGATATTTTTTTTTGTTTTTCAAATCAATATTTTCAAAATATCTTTTATGTTCCTCAGAAGAAAGAAAGTCATATGAGTTCAGAATTACATTAAGGGTGAGTAAATGATGACAGTATATCAACTATTATTTTAATTACATTCACTTATCTCTTTTTCATACCAATATTGTATTGTTCTGGTGTCATGGTTTTGTAAGAATGTGAATTGCTTATCCTCTGTTGGAATGACAAGCATATACCAATTTTTAGGCTGTGCTGTGGTTTGAATGGGCATCTTTGTTGCTTTGAAATACTGCTGAAACTATGTGGGCTGTAAACACTCAGAGAAGGCATGCAGATATGTTTTTTATACAAGGCCAACTCTTGGTTTTCAGCCAACACAAATAGTTATCATTCAGAGTCAATGTATGATTCAGGCTGCGTCCGAAAACTGATAAATGCTGCATTCGTGGGACGCATTCCAAGATTGGAAGGCATCATGGCACGTCCGAATGCAATGTTATTTTCACTTTGTCCTGAGATACCTTCATCTAATAGATTTTTGAAGGCAGCACAGATGTATCCTTCGCTGCCTTTGATATCCACAATCCTGTACTTTCCATTCTTTGACAGATGAGCTAGAAAAATAAAGATGGCATCTGCAAATGTACATTTTTGATCAATGGTTTCCACTTATGATATCATTTTCTAGCGAGAAATTACTATTGTAGTCATTAAATATTCACTTAGTTTTCACCAAAGCTCGCTCTATTTTGTTGTAGATCATTAAACTGTTACTCTGCCTGTAAGTCTGTCCAAAATAAGTTTTGATACGTCCCTTTCTGCGCAAACGCTGCCTGCAAAGTCTTTGCCTGATAGGGCAGCGAGGCAACAAGTCTGCTGCCTAAGTTTTCGGACACAGTCTATGTGTCGTGATTAAGGGGTCAAAGTTTAGCTTTTTAGCATGGCTTTGTTGGCCCCTGCTGGTAGATTCTGTCAAGGTAGTAATCATGTCTTTTACATTGAGAGGACTATTTGTAAAGGTCTTTTTATTTGAAGCAATTAAATAATTAAACAATTTAAATTGATTTAAGTGAATAAAGAACAAGTAAGAAGAACAGAAAAAGAACGAGAAGTAGTCAATTTTAACTCTTCGCAAATACTATTTTTATTTTAAAATGTTTACTCTCTGATTCATATGTCTAATATGCCGAAAACACATTTACTTATAAATTACGTAAATCACTGAAATTATGTATCTTGTATTTTTTATTTCAAACAGTTACATTTGAGTAAAAAGTTGAGTATTTTGCACCAATGGATATCACTGTTGGTCATTCACCAGTTCTATTGTAAAACATTTGTCAAATATTACATGTTTAGCTATTAAAACATACCTTGAATTCTTTCAACATTCAAATCTGAAGCATCTGGAATTCTTGTTCTGTATCTGTGAACAGTAAATCCTGCCTTCTTCTATTTGATTGACCATCTCAAACATTTTTATATTTACGAGCACAGGCAAACAGCCTAAAATTTAGATTTTAAAACATTTGTCATCCTAACAACAAAGAGTATCATCAAAAATGTCTAACTTTGGGTGGACAATTTGGTAATTTATAATGTTAATGCTGTTTTAGGATGCTGTTACTGTTCACTCTGCAGGTCCAAGTCATCTATCTCCACTGATGGTCATTCACATGTAGCTGTGAATCCTGACTAAATAAAATGTTTAAAATGTTTTACAACCTAGACTAAACTCTCTGGGAGTAAGACACAACACCTATATCTTGTATCATTTACATTTACAGTCCTACCAAAACCTCAAGTAAGCTACAAGACCGCATCTCCCGGTGTGATTGAGGCTAACTGCACTGCCGTCGCCAGGCCACAGGCTGAAATAGTATGGAACGTAGAGGGAAATGACCGGATCATTGGTCAACCTCTGACAACCGCTATCCAGCAGAGTGACGGGACGACTCTAGTCACCAGTACATTGACCATCCAGGCTGGACTCCTGAAGGATATCTCTGTCAAATGTCTCGTTCATCATAAAGGACTGGAGAATGCCATTGCTGTTTCCATGAACACTAAAAGTGAGTGTGAACTATTTTATTATGGACTTTGCTTACGATGGTTTATATTGAATACAATGTTTTTTTTTTCTTGATCGTTTGAGGTAAATGGATTCATTGTACTATGAAAACCTACTGTAGCTTTCAGAACTGAAAACCTACTGTAGCTTTCAGAACTGAAAACATCTCAGGTTACGTATGCAACCCAGTTCCCTGAAAGGGGAACGAATCGCTGCGTCGTGGCATGATGCTATGGGAATACGAAATAGACTTGTCGACATAAATGTGCGTTGACAGATTAAATTTGTCTTAAGAAGAAGCACAAGCATAACACGGCACAGTGTCCAATTCCCGTCTCGGTGAACTGGGTTACATACGTGTGTGGGAAGGACCAACCAGCCACAGCACATTCATCATGCAGTGTATGTGCTAGTAAGACCCTTGGAAGAGGCCATTCTCCTAGTCTAGTGAGCCCTGACCCCAAGAGGTAAAGCCATTTCACATGCCTTATGGAGAGGGTGATATCATCAGTAATCCAATGCACTGCTTGTTGACCGCATTCCCTTTATTGCGACCACCGAAACAGAACAAAAGCTGAAAAGATCTACTCCACTGGCCTGAGCAGTGGACATAGATCCTCGAAGCATGGACCATACATAACAAATGCAGGCTTTCTTGCTATCATGTCTCATAAGGGGGAGGGAAGAAAGCCTTCAAGATATCTTGCTGACCAGCCATAACTTTGGAATATAGTCTGTTCTGGGGTGTAGAGCAGCTCTAATATCACCTGGAACAATGTCTAAGCATGATGAGACTACTTTGAGAGTCAGCATCTTGTCTGGGACTGATTCCAAGGGCTCAAATGGGGGCTCTGTTAAGGCTCCCAGGACCAAAATTAGATCTTGCTTTATAGATTGGCCGCAATTGTCTGACACCTCACAAGAGACACTAAGGGGTGCATCCAAACAGAAGAACCCTCTAGATATTTGCGGCCAGCGGAAATGGCAGCCACATACACTTTAAAGGTAGCCAGAGCCAGCCCTGCTGTGAGATGCTCTTAAAGGAACTCCAGTACTGTACTGACAGGGCAGTTAAGTTGCTCACACCAAGATACAAACAGTTGCCATTTCAGGGCATTTAACTTCCTAGTGGAAGGAGTTCTAGAGTTTATGATTGTTTCAGTTACTGTACCTCAGCATTGTCTCTTGCACTTTAGATAGAAGATTTCTCTGGACTGGAATCCCCCAGGGGAGGCCGTTCATGAGAGACACTATGAAACCTGCTAGAACTCACGGGAGCAGAGCTATCGGGGGAAATGTGTGTAGGTGCAACCTCAGCCGCGCCTGTACCATGCTGCCTAGCCCCAACAAAGCTGGAGGTGTGAGGGAGAATCAGAGGGAACGGTGGGTTGTCTTCTCGGAGGCAAACAGATCCACTTCTGCTCTGTTTTATATCTGCCATATGGACTGCACTACTTTTGGATGGAGTTGCCATTCCTCAGGCCTCGGCCCCTGCCTAGACAGGATGTCTTCTCCCAGATTTATATGCCCCGGAATTAAACTGCTCTCAGACAGGAACTTGTTCTCTGCCCAGAGCAGGATCTGCTGCACCTGCTTAAAAAGAGAGTACAAATGCAGCCACTACCGAGTTGTTAATGTGGACCAACACATGGTAGCCCCTGAACTGTGGGATGAAGTGTTTCAGAGCTAAAAACACCTCATCTCGGGGCAATTATGTGCCACAAGGTATATATTAGGGCTGCAGCTATCGATTCTTTTTGTAATCGATTAATCTAGCACTTAATCGATCGATTAATCGAGTAATCGGATAATTGTTTATGTGTGTTTTTAAACAACCAAAACAAATAATGCATAACGAAAATGATGTAGCTGTAAAATGATCAAGCATTTGGCTTTTATTTCTAAAACAAAACAAAAAAAACCTTGGTATTTATTCCAACTCCAACATTTGGCTCCAAAACTAAGCCTATTTATTGCAATTTTTACCCATTTAGTATAAGTGCCAACAATGTTCTATACTCAATTACTTTGGTAGCCGATTATAATGTCTTCCCCAAAAGTATGAGTGGATTTGGAGAAGTAGACTGGGAAATTTCATTTTTTGTTGTTGTCTGTAACTATTTGGAAGACGTGACATACAAACAAGGTCTTGCAAAGACTGCAATACAATATTTGTTCCTCCATCACGTCGCGGTGTATACAGTGAATGCATGCTGAAATTATTGTTGCGTGTCTACATAAAAGTTAAGCATATGTGATGCATTGCCGAAATTGATCTGACTGGCGCGTGAGAGAGACGAGGGTGCATGCGTGTCTGTGTGTGTGTGTGTGTGTGTGTGTGTGTGTGTGTGTGTGAGAGAGAGTGTGAGTGAAGGTGTTCACACCGAACGCAAATTTAATTATTTACGCGAGTAGATTACATAAAAACTCAATGCAAAGATGCGAATAGACCCATCATTCGCACCGGGCGTCGCATGATGCGAACGTCTTCCGCGCACGTTGAACATTTTTAACTCGAGCGAATGTTTAAGCGTCTAAAGCCTAGTTCACACTACATGATTTGAGCCCGATTTGCAAATCGTTGAGCTCGCCATCAGGTCGGGTGTTATCGCGTGCAAATCGCGGGTGATTAGCGCGCGATGAACGCTCGCCAATCTGTTAGTATGAAAGAGCCAACAACGCATCAAAGACGCTCACAGACGCCTCGCAGACACGTCGCCGAGCCCAGAAAAATATTTAGCATGCGAGATATCCAGAGCTGTCGCGCGACTCAACCTCACGTGATATCATGAGCTACAGCCAATCAGAGCAACTAGAGATTAAACATACACGTATGTGTAGACATACAAATATAATTACGGATGCTTTTCGGAAGTATATACCTGTTTGTAATCATAGGTTTCACTAAAATACTTTTAGGAAAAAGGAAAGTCAACTGCAGATGTCCACAATGTTGATGTTCTGGGTGTTCTTTTTTAAAATGAAGTTGTTGAGTGAGTGTATATTTTCTCAGAGCAAATCATCGCGCAAACAGTTTGCAACTCTGACGTCCTGTCTGACGTCCATATTCGCGTGTTGTGTTCTTCTTCCCTGGGTATTGGTGCGCGTGCTGTTTCGTGTCTTTTTCGGTTCATTTTATTACGTGATTTTTCGTGAGAAAACGTGGTTTGTGGAAAAGATAGAATCGTTGGGTGACAGAGTTGTTGTCAACTCGTGTAGTGCGTTACCTCCTGTTGCGGATCAATCACGTTGTGTCGTGTGGTGTGAACAGCTCAACAACTTGAACAGTCCTGATTTCACAGAGAGCAAGTCATGTAGTGTGAACCGCACAGTTCAGCCTGACGTTTTAAATCATGTAGTGTGAACTAGGCTTAACTAGACGCGATAGACGCGTATTTGACGCTCTATTCGCGTTCGGTTTGAACACACCATCAGGTTACCTTGTTTTAGCGACGCTTGGTGAGAGCATGGAGTGGATGTTTTCGGTTCAGATGCTGATTCATTGCAGTCCTACTGTTGTGGTATGCCAGGTCTACTTTGCAGTAGACAAATTGCACCTTGTTCTCTTCCTTTTTAAGTATGTAATGATCCCAAACTTTAGACATTCTCTGCCGTTTATGGACATCTTTACTCTCCGCCATCGCGCCAAATAAATTCAAAATGTATCACGCGCGTATAGATCCACGTCTAGTGCGCGTCATAGGAATTTAACGAGGCTTCGAGGCAGAGTTTTTGCCTCGAGGAATTTTTGTAATCGAGTAACTCGAGTAACTCGAGGAATCGTTTCAGCCCTAGTATATATAGAGATTTATTTATCCTTTCGGAAAATTGTTTTGCACCATACAACACGTCTGATACATTAATACAAAAGACTATTAGACAATTTGACTTGACAATTTGACATGACAGAATGAGGGCCCTCCCAAAGGCCAAGGGCTGATCATTGAGAACCGCACCGCAGTCTGTTAAAGAGGCGTCTGTCATGAGAGACTTGCAATGACAACACGCCCCTATAGTGCCAGGCCTCTGTTGTGGAATCAAGCCAAATAACAAGAAGTCTGCGGTACATTACTTTTTTTACGACTCTAGAAGGATGATTCAGAGGATAAAATCCTCTGCTCTTGAGACAGAACTGAAGAGGTCTCAAGTGAAATAGACTCAAAGAAATAATGTTGGCTGCTGTGCCCCATGAGACGTGGCAGCCTTTGAATTTGCAGTACGGAAAGCTGCTGGCCTAGCTTGATGTCTCTCATAGTGGTTAGGATAAAATCTACATGTGCAGGACACAGATGTACCTGCATCTTGGTTAAATCCCACACTACCCCTAGAAAAGTGGTTCTCTGTTTTTGAGAAAGCACACTCTTCTTAAAGGTTTAACCTGAGCCCCAAATGCTTCATATGAGTGAGCATATGCTGTTAGCTCTGTAATGACTGGACGCATCAAACGCACCATTGTTACACTTAATCTTCACAACCCCTCACCCAGGCAGACTCCATGTATTCTGGTTTCCCCACTGAGAATTACCACCCTTTTCCACAACTCATACACTTCAAAGACACTCCGCTGGGAATTGGTTCCTGCACAGAAAAGTACAGGCTACAACAAACAGACATGCAGTCCCATAGAAATGGAATGCTTTCTACTAATTCATTTACAAATCTGTCTAATGAATGAACATGCATTTACCAAGTACACTTCGTGTATTATTACTGTTTGTATATTGTCTATTAATATTGTATAGTGTTATGCATATCTGATGATAGAACTAGTTAATGTAGTCCCATCTAGGTGGTGTCTCCTATCAAAATTATTCCTTGTTTAATGACTCACACTTTGGTAGAGTCACATCATAGAATGCAGTGTTTGTTATATTTATCAGATTATAAATGGACACAAAATGCCAGCTTACTCCAATCATACAAATGAGTCAGCTTTTCAAACAAAGGAACTTTGAAGAATGGCAACTTTCTCACTGGTCAAGCCAAAACTCAAAGTTGTGACCTCGGTGGAACTTAAAAGCCCACGCAAAGTTCCCTCAGCACTCGCTGACTTCTGCTCCTGATTGCTGTTCACGTGATACCCCATCCGGCCTCGCAGCCGCAGTTGCGCTGGCAGGCTTCCCACACATCGAGCCATGTGTACCTTCCTTGACCATAACAGAGTCAACTAACTCCACAAGTTCTCCATCGCTTCTTCATTCAACGTGGAATAAATCGGATACAGTTTCAGCACCATTGTACCAAACTATCAAGACTTTCTCCTCTTGACTGTATATCCGGACCCTCTTCAACAGTTAATGCAAATGCAAGTATCGTACAATATACTAAATTGATAACAAAGGAGCTTTGTATTAAGGGACTGATTGTTCTTCCTGGAGTATAAATTACTCTTTTCATAGCTTCATTCTTCTGCTCTGTTCTGGTCTTTCAGTCACTTTCAATTTACCCATGTATGCATGATTATGTGTATTATGTGTAGGTCTGCTTATAAATCAATGTCAATTTAACGATTATGAATCGTGGAAAATATCCTTTCTGAAGAGTTGATAGATGATCAATACTAAGTGTTCGTTGGATGAACAGATTAGCTGATGGTGGTAATATTAATTCAGCTACATGAAGTTAATTTGATTAACTGATCCACATATTTATAAGTAGCAGCAGAAACAGCAGCATTCGTGGACTTGGTGAACATGCGTGGGGACAGAGCTAGGCCAAAAGGAAGTACTCGATATTGGTAAACTTCACCCCCGAAAGCAAACCTGAGAAACTTCCTGTGTCCTGGCAAAATTTCAAAATGAAAATATGCATCATTTAGATCTATTGTCACAAACCAATCCTAGAATTGAATTTGTGGCACTAAAAGTTTGATGATTAGCATCTTGAAACTGGATGTCCAGAAAGTACTGTTTAGGATCTAAAATTTGGTGCAACCCCCGCCCTTTTTTTGGGTAATATAAAATATTGACTGTAGAATTCTGCCTCTCTCTCTGTGAGGGGTACACATTCCGTGGACTCAAAGCAAACTGAATCCTTTTTCTAATAATGTTCAGGACCCACTAAAAGACATTGGGCAGAAGTTGCCATGCTGCCACAAAGTCTGACAGAGGATTATATGTTATATTGGCATATAATCTGTCTGTTTGGTGCCCTGAAGCTGCTTTTGCCTTCTTGAGTAAAGATGATGCGAATGGTCCGTCGGACGCTTCCACCTCCCGAATCACCAGTGGTGGCGGGATAAGTAGAGATGCCTACTCCAGTGTTCTTAGCAGCTGGAAATTGTTCATTCAGTGCCCCTAAACAACTCACCAGCAGGGAATCAGCTGAACACAATGACCAGAGGAACTAGTACCGATACCCTCTGTGAGAACAGGACGGGCGCCACATTCCGACAGCATTGCTGAGCGGAAACAGGGTGGAAAAAACTTGCTGGAGATTGCTGCTTCCCAAAAAACACTGAGGTGGCGGGGTTGGCGAGACAATCTGTTGAGGGCATCAGGAGGGTATTAAAACACAACTTGGTGTGATGTATTTCTATATATTTTTTCATACAGTTATTTTTATTATATATTACACCCTCAATTCCCTGAGCCACTGGCATCAAGGCTCTTCCAAATAACCCTTAGAGGTTTCATTTGTTTTTGTTTTACACCACTGAAGCCTCTCCATGGCAACAATTTCAGCATTGAGCGACCAAAAACACAGGCCATCTGCTTAGTGGCACAGAGGGCCAGTTCTGTGGCCCAGTGGAAATATTCCTTTGAACCTCCAAAGTTAAAACTCTTCCTCAGAGCTAAATACAGCCATAAATCAAGTCAAGTCAAGTCAAGTATATATAGCACTTTTCACAATATAGATTGTATCAAAGCAGCTTCACAGTATCAATCAAAATAACATAACAATGTTTGTTTCTTAGTGGAAAAAAACATACACGTTAGGTAGGGCTGATCAATGGTATTAATGATTGGTTAATTAATTTGAATATCCCCATCTGAGCAAGCTAAAGGCAACAGTGGCAAGGAACCGAAAAACTCCATCAAGTTACCTACTGGTGTCCTAAAACTCTTTCAGGTGACCCAATGGTGTCCTAAAACTCCTTCAGGTGACCTAATGGTGTCCTAAAACTCCTTCAGGTGACCTAATGGTGTCCTAAAACTCCTTCAGGTGACCTAATGGTGTCCTAAAACTCCATCAAGTGACCTACTGGTGTCCTAAAACTCCATCAAGTGACCTACTGGTGTCCTAAAACTCCATCAAGTGACCTACTGGTGTCCTAAAACTCCATCAGGTGACCTACTGGTGTCCTAAAACTCCATCAGGTGACCTACTGGTGTCCTAAAACTCCATCAAGTGACCTACTGGTGTCCTAAAACTCCATCAACTGACCTACTGGTGTCCTAAAACTCCATCAGGTGACCTACTGGTGTCCTAAAACTCCATCAGGTGACCTACTGGTGTCCTAAAACTCCATCAGGTGACCTACTGGTGTCCTAAAACTCCATCAAGTGACCTACTGGTGTCCTAAAACTCCATCAAGTGACCTACTGGTGTCCTAAAACTCCATCAAGTGACCTACTGGTGTCCTAAAACTCCATCAAGTGACCTACTGGTGTCCTAAAACTCCATCAGGTGACCTACTGGTGTCCTAAAACTCCATCAGGTGACCTACTGGTGTCCTAAAACTCCATCAGGTGACCTACTGGTGTCCTAAAACTCCATCAAGTGACCTACTGATGTCCTAAAACTCCATCAAGTGACTTACTGGTGTGCTAAAACTCCATCAGGTGACCTACTTTTGTCCTAAAACTCCATCAAGTGACCTACTGATGTCCTAAAACTCCATCAAGTGACCTACTGGTGTCCCAAAACTCCATCAAGTGACCTACTGGTGTCCTAAAACTCCATCAAGTGACCTACTGGTGTCCTAAAACTCCATCAGGTGACCTACTGGTGTCCTAAAACTCTTCAGGTGACCTACTGGTGTCCTAAAACTCCATCAGGTGACCTACTGGTGTCCTAAAACTCCATCAGGTGACCTACTGGTGTCCTAAAACTCATCAGGTGACCTACTGGTGTCCTAAAACTCCATCAGGTGACCTACTGGTGTCCTAAAACTCCATCAGGTGACCTACTGGCAGAGATGTATAAAGTACTAGAGACAAAGACTTGAGTAAAAGTACAAGTACTCTATCAAAAAAGTGACTTGAGTAGAAGTTGAAGTGCTCTTTAAGCACCATACTTAAGTGGAAGTACTAAAGTATTCAAAAAAAATTGTACTTAAGTATTGCAAGTAGTTTTTAAAAAAAAGTACTACTCAAGTACTGAAAGTAAAAGTACAAGTATTGTATGTAGTTAAGCGTCTCACCCTTCTTTTCCCTGCTTTTGCCTTTTTTCTCCACAGTTTATTGGGTATTTATCTGCATGTTACATCAATATATAGCTGCGTCCCAATGTGCATACTTGGCCTAAATAGTATTGAAAATTACTAATGTCACATACTATTTAGGATGGATAGTATGCACATTGGGGCAGCTCAAGAAAACTTTATGTCAGGGACATAGACTGTAAAAAATAGGGAGTTCCTGGAATGTCACATGATATGGCTCTGTGTTCCATATATGGACTAAATGTGCACAGGGCGCCCCAGGCTGCAGTATGGATTGAAAATACAGTATATCAGAGTATCCAAAACATAATAATTACATCGGCCCATTTTGGGTATACATTTAATACATATTATTCCTCTCTAAAGACATCTGACGTAACTCTATGAAAATCGATCAATATTTAACTGCACAAGTTAAAAACCCTGAGGGACATTGTTTGGTCAAGCGCTTTCATGACGACTACACGGGAGGGTTTTTTTTTTTTTATGGGAGCGGCTGACGCTCATAATTCATATTAAAGGTATCGACTCATTTTATCATTACTCCTGACACAAATTAAGAAATAACTGTCACTATAAGTTTCTCAGAATAAAATACTGGTCAAATACTGAAACTTGAGTCTTATATCTTTTCAATGATGTAGCCTATAGTTTGTCAAGGTAAAATTAAATTTAACTTTGAACTATTAAAAACAAAGAACGATTCAGTGCGTCGACGTCCTCGCACATTCTATATTAATTATCTTTCACTCCGACAAATGAAAACACCGCCACGGTCACTCGAAGTTGAATGGTGTTTCTGGTTCTTCCATCGCGAAAAAAAACTAACAAATCTCAAGTGTTCTCACTGGAGGCAGGCAGCAGAGCGAGAGGCAGAACAGGAGCACGAGCGCGCGTGCTCTTCTTGATCGCTTGATTCGCTCAATGATGAGCCAGCTTCATCAAACGTGGTGACAGAGCCATCTACCGCTCTGACAGTGGGTTTGGAATGATTCGTAAGATTTTTATAATTGTAACGAGTAACTATGCAGCACATAAAAAAATGTATCGGAGTAAAAGTATTAAACTCATCGAAAATATGTACTGAAGTAAAAGTGGAAGTAGGAGAAAAAAATAATACTCGAGTAGAGTACAGATACAGCCTTTTAGTACTTAAGTACAGTAGTGAAGTAGTTCTACTTCGTTACTATACATCTCTGCCTACTGGTGTCCTAAAACTCCATCAGGTGACCTACTGGTGTCCTAAAACTCCATCAGGTGACCTACTGGTGTCCTAAAACTCCATCAGGTGACCTACTGGTGTCCTAAAACTCCATCAAGTGACCTACTGGTGTCCTAAAACTCCATCAGGTGACCTACTGGTGTCCTAAAACTCCATCAGGTGACCTACTGGTGTCCTAAAACTCCATCAGGTGACCTACTGGTGTCCTAAAACTCCATCAAGTGACCTACTGGTGTCCTAAAACTCCATCAAGTGACCTACTGGTGTCCTAAAACTCCATCAAGTGACCTACTGGTGTCCTAAAACTCCATCAGGTGACCTACTGGTGTCCTAAAACTCAATCAGGTGACCTACTGGTGTCCTAAAACTCCATCAGGTGACCTACTGGTGTCCTAAAACTCCATCAAGTGACCTACTGATGTCCTAAAACTCCATCAAGTGACTTACTGGTGTGCTAAAACTCCATCAGGTGACCTACTTTTGTCCTAAAACTCCATCAAGTGACCTACTGATGTCCTAAAACTCCATCAAGTGACCTACTGGTGTCCCAAAACTCCATCAAGTGACCTACTAGTGTCCTAAAACTCCATCAAGTGACCTACTGGTGTCCTAAAACTCCATCAGGTGACCTACTGGTGTCCTAAAACTCCATCAAGTGACCTACTGGTGTCCTAAAACTCCATCAGGTGACCTAATGGAGAAAAAAAAACCTTGGGAGAACCCAGGCTCAGTTGGGGGCCAGTTCTCCTCTGGCGTTTATGAACTAGAGGCCTGATTTACAGTAACTGTAAGATGAAAAATTTTATATGAATGCCTGGCTGAAGAGGTGCGTCTTTAGTCTAGTTTTAAACTGGGAGAGCGAGTCTGAGCAACGAACAATATCAGGAAGGCTATTCCAGAGCTTTGGAGCTAAATGTGAAAATGCTCTCCCTTCTTTGGTGGATCTGGATATCCTAGGTATAACCAAAAGCCTTGAATTTAGTGATCTTAAAGAGCGCGATGGATTATAGGGCGATAGAAGATCCGTTAAATAGACTGGAGCTAAACCATTTAGGGCTTTATGATTGTCGTGGAAATTCTTTTATCTACACCTTAAATAGCAGTTGAAGAACAAATGAAGATCTCGAAAGTTATAAGTATTTATTTCTTATAAGAAAGGCAATTCACACACAGACAGAGTCTGACATGAGAAGGGCAAAAGTCTTCTCCTTTCACAGAGTGTATATACCCAAAAGATCACCCTCATAGACGTACCCCCTCCTCTTCTTATCTTTGGGCCCCTGCACGTACATAGTTCTCAGTTCCCCTTATTCTAACACCCCTTATCTATACATTTTCACAGTCAACACATATGTCACTTCAAGAAATACCTTACCAAACATGTCTAGCTCTTAATGCACTCTAAGTTATCTATTGCGAAGAAAGACAGAACATTCTGTCCCTTTGCACTGTCCTATTGACCTCTTTCCAAAGAAGACACTATTGAACTATTTGCAAAGAAGATAATGCATCTGGCAACTTCCTTAACACATCTATTTTTAAAGAACACATCTAAAGAAATAAGAACACATCTAAAACAGACAAGCAGATATAGTATGTTTCAAGAGATACATTCAAAAGAAAATTTCCATTACATAAGTCAGTAGCAATACCTTGTAATTAATACGGAACTTTATAGGTAACCAAAGTAGTGATGATAAAATCTGTGTTATATGATCATATTTTCTTGATCTAGTAAGAACTCAATCAACCAGACAAGAAACGCAGCGTGGATGATAGACAACTTTATTAACGTAGATATCTAAACACCTCAAAGATGATTATTTCATCATTTAATTCCTCAGAATTAAATGCCAAGCAATCCCACATGACTTTCTTCCCTCGAGAATAAGAGTCAACTGGATCGGAGCTTAAAACTGAAACTCCTGTTAGTGCGTTGATTATACACGTCGGGACATTTCAAACAGAGCTCACTCAAACTGCAATCCACATGACCAAAACATGTTTCGCCGCAAACACAGGACACGAATAATGAGACTCTAATTGTCTAAACTTCAAATTGTCAGAGAGAGTGAATATTTTAATTTGATTTAAATTTATCCAAGACCTTCATATAACACTTATAAGAAAAGGACAAAAGTTAATTTTTTCAAGGATTTATAAAAATCAACCCCTGTGACATAAAAGTGCTGGAAGATGAAGAAACATTTAATAATAAAATATTCTGAATTCCTCAGGTGAAATAGTAACTGAGAACAAATGCTCTAAAATAGTCTTTGGCTTTCTCTGCTTCTCTCACCAGTTGGCACGGCACTTACTATCCTGATCTCTGTGACTACAGTAGCGTTCCTTCTGGTCCTCTGCCTCTGTTTCTGTTTGTGGAAGTGTGTCCTGCGTAAAGATGGTGAGTATTCATTTAGCTATCTTAAAGACAAATGAGAACAATCCAGAACATGCAGCTCAGCAAAATATTTTGTCAAAATCATACAAAGTAATATACAAAGAAAATTTCTTCAGGCCAGCCTATTTAAGTTTAAGATCCCACCATGCAAATGTCGATATCATTTGTGCTCTCAGATATCTGTCCAGTTACGTGACAAATTGACACAGTTTTGCTCCTGTTCTAAGTTGTGTCATTGAAAATAGTTTGTCACAATTAAAAGGAAATACTGTCTTTATTTTTCCAGTTTGAGCTCTAAGTGGATGTCCAGTTTTGAAAGTATAATAATTAACAACCTTGAGAATAGCTTCATGGAAATGGTATGAATGCAGCTTCACTTTGTGGCCTTTTACTCAACTTATTTTTTTAATGGTTCAATGACTCTTAGCTTTTCCATTATTTTTGTATGTAAACCTGCACTAGCTGGACGTAGCGTGTTTTTCTTCAATTTGTTTTTGTGCAGCATCTCACGCATGAGGAGCATGCTTTTAGAATGCCATTTTTTTTTCAAGGCTTTTATGATTTCAAATCTATTATTCATTCATAATGTCTGCCAACCAAATGGTTCTAAGTTTTTTGGGAGAATTACAACTAAATAGCCTCTTCATTTTAAAACAATTCTGCTTCAATGCTTTTTTTATTTAGAAGATAATAATAATTTTAGCCTGACTTAAAAGCCCCCTCAATTTTTTTTTCATAGAAAAGGTGTATTAAAGTTATTGTATGATATGAGTGCATATACTGCAATATATGACTGTTATCCTGTGCAATACAAATTTGTATATATATAACCATGACAACTCGAAATAGTTATTCATATAGTTATGTTATTCAATATGGTAATATCAATGTATTTAGTCTTGGTGGACTAGATCTGCTATCCTGCTGCTGCTGCTGCTGCTACAGAGCAAGTATGGACTTGCTACTGCTAATAGATTCACATAACCAGACTATTTAAATTTTGAACAAGCAATCTCATTTGCTGCAGGATCAGCAGAGGCCAAAAATGTGAATGCTTGCAGGTTGCATGTAAAGGACCTATCAGCCTGCATCCTATGTATAATATATATAAACACATTTACACCTGAAGTAATAGACAAAAAATTATTTAATGTGAAACCATTGTCCAATATAGCTATGGCTTATGAGTTTTTGTGTATTTTTGTGTTATGTTTGATGAAGCCACATTTCATACATGAGGCAGAGATGAAAGAGCATCAATTACGAGAGAAGAGGCCGAGAAGACAGAGAAAAGACGGTTGATGTAGGTGTCTTCAGGAAGTGCAAAGCTTCTGCTGTGACCTATTTCTGCTTTCCTGTCATGTCTGCCCTTAACACAAATCCTTCAGACCTGATCTATTGAAATGAGAAATTAATCAAGTTATTCTTTATTGTGTGTGAGTAATTACTCTAGCAAGTGTTTTCCATAGTAATATTTATTATTAGTCTCATGGCTTATACATAGAGTTCTTAAGTTCAGATAAACAAATCTCAAATTTTCTAAATTTTCCCATATTCAGACATTCTGGAATTTAAAACATAGTCAGGTTACAACCGCGAGAGTATTGAGTTTAACATGCATATTTTAACAACTTGTGATGTTACAGTAACTTCTGTGCTCGGTCATGTTTCCACAGAGTTGATCATTTTGACCGTGGCAGGCGGATATGCCGAGACACCTGTGAAGACGGAAATCTCCTTATCATGTTCCGTGCTTTTCCAACCAGAGACACATTTCTACACGAGGAAAGATGCTACATTGTGAACAATTTGCAAATCCATCACTAATATGAAGTTTGCCATAGAAGGCGTTTTATCTCGACACAGAAGGAAAATTAATTAAGTTAGTATTTGTCTGTTTAAATACTGTTATTTTACCCACCCAGAAGGCATCACAGACAGCAACATAGTGTCTGCCCAGATCCGGCCCACATCTGGTGGATTCCACACGGCCCGGGTGTAAAAGTATGATAAAGACCTTGTATTCTCTGTAAAAAAAAATTACCACTCAAAAAAGTATAAGAAAACTAGGGTAGAATAAGGTTAGGGTGTGGCTGGATGCCAAGCTCCACCCATTGGTTCTGCAGTAAGCAGCCTCTTAATTAAAACGCTATCGTGAATTACACTCTCTATTGAAAAAAGCATAGTTATATATTTTTTCAGTTTTCTAAAACTTGTATCATGATCAAATACATAGTTTCTTATCATCTTGATTTTGCTGTTCCTTCATTTTTAAGGTGGACATTCGTACTGCCTATGAAAGGATGTAAGTCCAGTGAGGTAGATTAAACACTACACAGTTGTTCCCTATCGGTCAGTCACTACAACGTAGGTCATGACTGACCAATAGGAATCTCGCTAGAGAGGCCAATCTACTTCGAGTGAAACTAAAACAAGCCAATACACATTGGCATGCAATCATTTGCAACAGCTGTGCAGCCTCGTAGTGCGGGTATTTAACAAGCAGCTGGTGCGATTGCACACTAGCTTTTTGCTTCGGAGCCAAGCACTTCGTATGCTGAACAGAGTGAATTTGAAAGCAAGCCTCTTCTGGATCTCTCCACTTTGGTGCGGACGTGACGGCACAGCAGCGCTAGCGGTCTTTTTTCTCCTCCCTCTCTCTCTCTCTCTTCTTTGTTTGTTGTTTTAAAACTGAGCAAACAAAAAAGCTGTTTTCACGGCTGGTAAGGTGCGCGGTTTAAAGCGTTCAACTGCCATTTTTACGGCTGGTAAGGTGCGCGATTAAAGCGCTCAACGGCCGTTAGAATCGCGCACAGACAGGTGCACATTCCTGTCTGTGTTCGCCGTGATCGTTCCCCTGCGTGCTTCAGCACCAAGGAGAGCAGTCTCTAAAAGAGCTTACACAGATAGTTTGCGTCTTTTTCAAGATGACATTCTATCTGTGTGTTTCTGGATGTGGTCGTTGCCTGGGGTTATGGGATGGTCACGATCGCTGCCTTGTGTGTCTGGGCCTCGAACACGCTGAGGCAGCGTTCGTGGATGAGTCATGTACCCATTGTGGGAAGATGACCATCTCGGAGCTGCGGTCGAGACTCTCGTTCCTGCAAAGGGGCAGAGTCCCCGTGCATCTGCCTTCGGGCAGTAACACGGGAGACCTGAGGATCGGGCTCATGTGGAACCCTCCACCGTGTCCCAAGCCCTCGAGGTTGGACGATTGGTATTTCGGGGTGGCGCGCGCTGGTTCTCAGCAACCCACCCCAGTGCCTTTCTTCCCGGAGGTGCATGAGGGACGTGGACGGCACCTTTTACTGCCAGAAACCGTCTCGGTGGCACCTCCTCCCTCACCACCCTTGATGGCGGGGCAGCTAAGGGATACACGCATATTCCGCCAGTGGAACGGGCCATTGCTATGCAACTGTGCCCTAACTTCACTTGGCTTGGAGAACCGTGTCTTCCTTCCCGGGCCTTTAAGTACTCGTCTGACTTAAAGTACTGGTTTACAAGGCCTGTGGGGAAGCTGTCTCTGCCATACATGCTATGGCATTGCTGCAGGTTCATCAGGCCAAGGCACTGAAAGACCTGCACGAGGGTGGTCACGATCCGCAAGTTCTCCAGGAACTTCGTGCCGCAACGGACCTCACGCTTCGTGCGACGAAGGTCACCGCGCGGTCAGTGGGTCGTACGTGTACGTGTCCACACTAGTGGTCCAGGAACGCCATCTCAGGAGACCGACAAGATCAGGTTCCTTAACCCCCCCCAGTGCCAGACCAGCCTATTCTGATGCGACACCCAGCAGTTCTCGGCTGTACAAAAGCAGACAGAGGCTATCAAACACATTCTGCCGCGGGTGTCAGCTGCTGCCCTTACCCCACCGCCTGCGGCTCCTCAGTCTGCTCGTCGGCAGGGGCGTCCTCCTGCGTCTGCCCCTGCTCCCGCGCTGCAGCAGCAGCCTCCACCTAAACGGCGCCGTGGAGTCAGTCACAGGCAGGCCGCCCCACCCGTCCAGGCCCCCGCCAAGAAGGGCGGCAAAACCAGTACAGGTAAGTGGCCCCAGGACGGGCGACCCGGAGATGGATGGAACTGCTCTATAGGAGACGGTGACCCCACCGCTCCTTCCCCCGGAAGAGGGCTGGGTGGAAAACTGTTCTGTTCCGCCGCTGGCCTCAAAACCAGTGGTATACAAATGTTAATGGGGCGGTTCCCTTCGTCTCTGGGTCCAAAGTGGGCCTGGAGAGCAGTGGGAGGACAGGATCTTCCCCACTCTCATCCGTCTCTTCTATCGCCAGCGGGCAGCAGAGTGCGGTCCGAGAACGCCATCGAGCCGCCTCCTGCACCTCCTGCCCCGTGGAACCAGGTAAGTGCTGCTTAGCGCACACAGACCCCGCTATGGGCCGCCTCCCAGAGAGAGCCTCCTCAGCCGCGTCCCTGTGTTCTACCTCGCTGCCCTACTCCGGGTACGCCTACGGTCCCTTTGGTCCCGCTTGTACGGTCTCTGCGAGCCTGGTTAGCGCTCCCCAGTCCGTCTCGCTGGCTCATTCAACCATCAGGCTCGGCTATGCGATTCAGTTCGCCCGGCGTCCCCCAAGTTTCGGGCCATCCACTCCACTACAGTGAGAGCAGCCGATGCCCATGTCTTGCGTGCGAAGATCGCAGTCCTACTGGCGAAGGATGCGATAGAGCCGGTCCCTCCAGCCGATATGAGGTCAGGGCACTACAGTCCCTACTTCATTGTACCCAAGAAAGGTGGTGGGTTATGACCGATCTTGGATCTGCGAGTTTTGAATCGGAGCCTCCACAAGCTACCGTTCAAAATGCTCACGCAGAGACACGTTTTCGAATGCATCCGTCCCCGAGATTGGGTTGCAGCGATCGACCTGAAGGACGCATACTTTCATGTCTCGATACTTCCTCGACACAGGCCATTCCTGCGCTTTGCGTTTGAGGGTCAAGCATATCAGTATAAAGTCCTACCCTTCGGGCTGTCCCTGTCCCCCCGTGTCTTCACGAAAGTCATGGAGGGGGCCCTTGTTCCCATGAGAGAACAGGGCGTTCGCATCCTCAACTATCTCGACGACTGGCTCATACTAGCACACTCTCGAGATCAGCTATGCGAACACAGGGCCCTCGTGCTCAGGCACCTCAGCCAGTTGGGTCTTCAGGTCAACTGGTAAAAGAGCAAACTCTCCCCTGTGCAGAGGATCTCTTATCTCAGTATGGAGTTAGATTCGGTCGCTCAGGCAGCGCGCCTCACAGAGCAGCGTGCTCAGTCGGTGCAGCGTGCAAGCAGGACGGCGGTGCCACTGAAATACTTTCAGAGGCTCCTGGGGCATATGGCAGCAGCAGCAGCGGTAACCCCGCTCGGCCTGCTTCATATGCGACTGCTTCAGCACTGGCTTCACGGCCGAGTCCCGAGATGGGCTGGCATTACGGCACTCACGGGGTGGCGATCACACCGGCCTGCCGCCAGACCTTCAGCCCGTGGTCAGATTTCTCGTTCCTTCGGGCAGGAGTCCCCTTGGAACAGGTGTCCAGGCATGCTGTGGTGTTCACAGATGCCTCTGCCACCGGCTGGGGTGCCACGTACAACAGGCATGCAGTGTCAGGGGTGTGGACGGACCCGCAACTGCATTGGCACATCAATTGCCTCGAGTTGCTAGCAGTACATCTCGCTCTGAGCCGCTTGAAAAGGCCGCTACAGGGCAGGGACGTGCTGGTCCGTATGGACAACACTGCGACCGTTGCGTACATCAACTGACAAGGTGGTCTGCGCTCCCGTCGCATGTCACAACTCGCCCGCCATCTCCTCCTCTGGAGTCAGAAGCATCTGAGGTCGCTTCGAGCCATGTATGTCCCCGGCTTGCTCAACCGTGTGGTCGACGAGCTATAACGAGCTGTGCTTCCGGGAGAATGGCGACTCCACCCCCAGGCGGTTCAGCTGATCTGGAAAGAGTTCGGGGAGGCTCAGGTAGACCTGTTTGCCTCCTCAGAGACCTCCCACTGCCAGCTGTTTTACTCCCTGACCGAGGGAACACTCGGCACGGACGCACTGGCACACAGCTGGCCCCGGGGGCTTTGCAAATATGCATTTCCCCCACTGAGCCTACTTGCGCAGACACTGTGCAAAGTCAGGGAGGACGAGGAGCAGGTCCTTCTGGTGGCTCCCTATTGGCCCACCCGGACTTGGTTCCCGGAACTCATGCTCCTCGTGACAGTCCCTCCCTGGCCCATTCCTCTGAGGAAGGATCTACTGACTCAGAGACGGGGCACCCTATGGCACCCGCGTCCAGACCTCTGGAAACTCCATGTCTGGTCCCTGGACGGGACGCGGAGGTTCTAGGTGACTTACCCCCAGAGGTACTTAACACCATCACTTCAGCACGGGCGCCGTCCATGAGACGTGTTACGCACTGAAGTGGAACCTGTTCGTCGAGTGGTGTTCTTCTCGCCGAGAAGACCACCGAAGATGTTCGATAGGGTCTGTGCTTTGTTATGGCCCACTGGATAGTGGATGCCATCGCCTTGGCTTACCAAGCACAAGGCGTGCCCTACCCGCTCAGGTTGCATGCACACTCCACGAGAGGCGTTGCATCCTCCTGGGCGCTGGCACGTGGCTCCTCGCTAACAGATATCTGTAGAGCTGCGGGCTGGGCGACACCTAACACGTTCGCTAGATATCATAGCCTACGTGTAGAGCCGGTCTCCTCCCATGTTCTCACCCTAGACGGGTAGAAGCACTGAGAGGTCTGGCTCTGTCGGCTTGCTGCACCCTACTGTGCACCCTCATTGCTCCACAGTAAAAACCTGTTGAGTCCTCCAAAACCCATCGGCCCGGACTCCACTGAATCCTTGTGAACCGGATCTGGGCTGGGTTCCATATGTGTGACCCTACGGAGATCCCATATGTGTATATTCTCCACGGCTGCTCCTATCGGAAGCCCGTGTCTTTCCCTTGGGCTAAGTCACCCATTATTTCATATGCAGTGCAGCCTTCGGGCTAGTCCATATGTATTTCCACATAACTCTTTGAAGTGGCTTCCGCAGCGTTCCTTCCTAAACAGAAAGGGCACGATTTCCCAGTGTTATCCAATATCTCACTGTATGGGTTATCACGGAACAACAGTGTCAGATTCACTCTGTGTAAGCCTCCTCCTATCGTCCTTCCAGGCAAGAAGGTGTAGAGGCTTGCACGGGGGGCTGGATGGGGTGCAGCGGCTGTGGCGCTTTGGTAGGGATTCCTATTGGTCAGTCATGACCTACGTTGTAGTGACTGACCGATAGGGAACGTCTCGGTTACATATGGTAACCCTCGTTCCCTGAGGGAGGGAACGGAGACGTAGGTCCCGTTGCCACATCTGCTGCCGCCCGCAGGGGCGGCCAACTTTTTCAGGCTTGGCCTCAGCAAAAAGCTAGTGTGCAATCGCACCAGCTGCTTGTTAAATACCCGCGCTGCGAGGCTGCACAGCTGTTGGAAATGATTGCATGCCAATGTGTATTGTCTTGTTTTAGTTTCACTCGAAGTAGATTGGCCTCTCTAGCGAGATTCCTATTGGTCAGTCATGACCTACGTCTCCGTTCCCTCCCTCAGGGAACGACGGTTACCATATGCAACCGAGACGTTTTTCACTCTTCTATAGTCTTTGGATAGTCTTTAGTCTTTAGATACTATTAGGAAATCGTTAAATATTTTGTATCTCATTCTTTTTTTTGTTGTTGTTGTTAAATGATTAAGTAGATTGAACTAGAGATTTAGAGACTAAGAACTATACAATTTAAGTTCTTTGGTGTCTGAGGCCAGAGCAATGGTGGGAAAACTAAACCATGCTGGAGATGCACTCAGATTACACTGAGAGGTCGTGACAGCTTCTCCAAGCGTTCACAATACCAGTGGAAATGCATTATCTGCAGTCTGCTGTGGAATTAAATGGCTGACGAATATTGCATTTTTGCTGGCTTCCTTTCTGGGAAATCATGTCTCTTTAAACATGTGCGTATGTCTGTGCAAGCCAGTGTAATAACAACTGATAAAAGATGAAAAAGTTTTAATTCTTTCCCATTTATGTTAAATAATTCTGCCATATTCTTGAAAATGTGAGAGTATAGGCCGCACCTTTCATTAGAATAAAAAAATTCACTCAGAATTCTGTCTTTTCAACAAATTATGGAATAAAGTACTTTATTTTACTTTTGTGATATATGGATGTTGTATTTATTGTGTAAATGGTATTGACTTGTTTATGTAATGCATTTCTGTAACTTCACATCAATAAGCATAGAAAGTCTGGCCTTTGATTTTATTGAATCTGTTATG